>CM033475.1:92069261-92290336 GCA_019447015.1 Hymenochirus boettgeri | reverse complement strand
CTGCACACATAGTTCTTAACAGTACAAACAATCCTTATTTTCAAACTGTCAAACAATCCTTATTTTCAAACTTTCACACACACCATACAACCATCAAATGATTAAGTGTCCTTCTTTTTATATGTCCTTGAGAGCAAGGTCCTTAAGAGAAAGGGACACTCACAGGAAACTTCCTTTTGTTAGTTCCAAACCACAGGCCCAACAACTGTGAATCCTATTTAACTAATAGGCCCCAACCCCCACACTAATTAGTGCAAGAGCCAGAAAGAGAGGGAAAAAAACCAAACACTTATTAACCTTTCACAGCCTGTTTGTGATTACAACAGGTACAATACTAGAATATGAAGTCCAGCACACCCCTTTAACTGGAAGAAGAAAGATTAGTCTGCTTACTGCACACTCAGTCCTGCACACATAGTTCTTAACAGTACAAACAATCCTTATTTTCAAACTGTCAACAATCCTATTTTCAAACTTTCACACACACCATACAACCATCAAATGATTATTGTCCTTTTTATATGTCCTGAGAGCAAGGTCCTTAAGAAAGGGCCACTCACAAGTTTTCATACACTCCAGGAAACTTCCTTTTGTTAGTCCAAACCACAGGCCCAACAACTGTGAATCCTATTTAACTAATAGGCCCCAACCCCCCCCACCATTAGTGCAAGAGCCAGAAAGAGAGAGGAAAAAAACAAACACTTATTAACCCTTTCACAGCCTGTTTGTGATTACAACAGGTACAATACTAGAATATAAAGTCCAGCACACCCTTTAACTGGAAGAAGAAAGATTAGTCTGCTTACTGCACCACTCAGTCCTGCACACATAGTTCTTACAGTACAAACAATCCTTATTTTCTCAAACTTTCAACACACACCATACAACCATCAAATGATTAAGTGTCCCTTTTTATATGTCCTTGAGAGCAAGTCCTTAAGAGAAAGGGACACTACACTACAGGAAACTTCCTTTTGTTAGTCCAAACCACAGGCCCAACAACTGTGAATCCTATTTAACTAATAGGCCACACCCCCACACAATTAGTGCAAGAGCCAAAGAGAGGAAAAAAAACAAACACTTATTAACCCTTTCACAGCCTGTTTGTGATTACAACAGGTACAATACTAGAATATAGAAGTCCAGCACACCCCCTTTAACTGGAAGAAGAAAGATTAGTCTGCTACTGCACACTCAGTCCTGCACACATAGTTCTTAACAGTACAAACAATCCTTATTTTCAAACTTTTCAACACACACCCATACAACCATCAAATGATTTGTGTCCTTTTTATATGTCCTTGAGAGCAAGGTCCTTAAAGAAAGGGCCACTCACAAGTTTTTACACTCACAGGAAACTTCTTTTGTTAGGTCCAAACACAGGCCCAACAACTGTGAATCCTATTTAACTAATAGGCCCCAACCCCCACACCAATTAGTGCAAGAGCCAGAAAGAGAGGGAAAAAACCAAACACTTATTAACCCTTTCACAGCCTGTTTGTGATTACAACAGGTACAATACTAGAATAGAAGTCCAGCACACCCCTTTAACTGGAAGAAGAAAGATTAGTCTGCTTACTGCACACCTCAGTCCTGCACACATAGTTCTTAACAGTACAAACAATCCTTATTTCAAACTTTCACACACACCATACAACCATCAAATGATTAAGTGTCCTTTTTATATGTCCTTGAGAGCAAGGTCCTTAAGAGAAAGGGCCACTCACAAGTTTGTTACACTCACAGGAAACTTCCTTTGTTAGGTCCAAACCACAGGCCCAACAACTGTGAATCCTATTTAACTAATAGGCCACAACCCCACACCAATTAGTGCAAGAGCCAGAAAGAGAGGGAAAAAAACAAACACTTATTAACCCTTTCACAGCCTGTTTGTGATTACAACAGGTACAATACTAGAATATAGAAGTCCAGCACACCCCTTTAACTGGAAGAAGAAAGATTAGTCTGCTTACTGCACACTCAGTCCTGCACACATAGTTTAACATAACAACAACATCCTTATTTTCAAACTGTCAAACAATCGTTATTTCAAACTTTCACACACACCATACAACCATCAAATGATTAGTGTCCTTCTTTTACATTGTCCTTGAGAGCAAGGTCCTTAAGAGAAAGGGCCACTCACAAGTTCATTACACTCACAGGAAACTTCCTTGTTAGGTCCAAACCACAGGCCCAACAACTGTGAATCCTATTTAACTAATAGGCCCAACCCCACACCAATTAGTGCAAGAGCCAGAAAGAGAGGGAAAAAAAACACAACACTTATAACCCTTTCACAGCCTGTTTGTGATTACAACAGGTACAATACTAGAATATAGAAGTCCAGCACACCCCTTTAACTGGAAGAAGAAAGATTAGTCTGCTTACTGCACACTCAGTCCTGCACACATAGTTCTTAACAGTACAAACAATCCTTATTTTCAAACTGTCAAACAATCATTTGATGGTTGTATGGTGTGTGTGAAAGTTTGAAAATAAGGATTAAGTGTCCTTCTTTATATGTCCTTGAGAGCAAGGTCCTTAAGAGAAAGGGCCACTCACAAGTTGTTACACTCACAGGAAACTTCCTTTTGTTAGGTCCAAACCTGATTGGTTGGGGCAAAATTAGCACCATTTTAAACGATAAAACTTTTATTGAATCTCCTGTAAGCTTATTATATCTGTTGTATTCAGTTAGATCAACTGGACTTAAGTTCTTGAAGATGTTTCACTAGTCATCCGACTGGCTTTCTCAAGAACTTCAAGAACTGAATACAACAGATATACCATGACCTGGGTTAATGAGAATCTTCACAAGCATATTAGGCTTGATATTTTATTTATTTTTATTTTATTTAATTTACCACCTTGACATTCCAACAACTGCCAGGCCAGATCACTTTATAAATGACATTACAGATATTCCAGCCAGGGAACATTGCAGGAATGGTGGCAGGTAAGAAAAGCTGGAGCAGTTGACATTACAGCCGAATCATTGTTGTCAGATCAAGGGGCATATCTAACTAGTGTATGGCCACCTTATTCTGTTATTCCCTAATTCTCTTTAGTTCCTTGTCTTATAGAATTCCCATCTATGAAGTACATGGGACATTAAGCAGGTCAATGTTCGCCATTTGCTAATGCACATGAAAGAACAAGACAGACACATAGTTTTTTCCTCTTTAAACTCCATTCATCCTCTGATTTTCTGACCGTTTGATGTCCCAAGTACAATCCATCATTTCCCTCTTTGATTCTGCCCTCCTATCTCCAACCCAATGTGTAAAGCACACCTGTAAATTTATAGGTATGTCAAATAGTTACAAAAATAGATTTAAGATATTATTATTTTTACCAAAGGTGCGAAAACAGCTGAGTGTGCTAAATTCTGTGAATATATTTACTGAGGTAGCTTGTACAGTTAATAGAATGCAGCAATTCCCCTAGAGATCTGTAGAACATTTTCATGATTCAGCTTTCCTTTGACAGTTACATATTTATATATTCACACCAGAAATAGCCAGAAAAAAAAATCCTACAAAATATTTCTTGTAAGTAAATTTTATTATTGTACCTGTTACTTACACAGTGAAGCACTCAGTGCTTGGCATCTGACCTTTCAGGAGATACTTTGTCCTGCTGTATATTTCACAGTGACACTAGTGAACAGAGCCATATATTAAAACTCCAGTCTATATACAACTTGTGCATTTTAACATAAGCAACCCATAAACATTTGTCTTAGGCTACCAAATGTACATTTATGTTTTTAGAAAACAAGGGCATGTGCTATAAAACAGAAATATTACTTATGTTAAATGGCCTTCTACAATTCATGTTCCTTCTATATCAACCAGTAAAACAACATAAAATACTTTACAATTGGCCTTGAATGCCCTATATTTTCCTGTTTGTTGCTAAATCAGTAGTAGTATAGTGTTTATGATTTCCGTTTGGTTTATGCTCAACACTAGAGATGAACAAAACTGGAGGGTTACTTTTTGACAGCGGTTCTAAGTAACTGAAAATCCATATGAGCCCAATTGACCCGGATTTTTGGTTTCTGATTGGAATTTTTGCTTTTCGTACATTATTTTTTAATTAATTTTCAAATTTTGATTTTCAATAAGTTCTGAAAAATTCCATCAGATCCACAGATTTTTGAAACTGGCAACTCTAAATGAAGCCAGGTTCATTTAGAAACCAGGGGCCATATTTATTAACCCTAGGTATCTCAAGTTAGCTGTGTTATCATAATGTACGACAACGGCTGTAAATGTATGTCTGCAATCGTACATTTATGGCAAAGTCTTTAATTTACGAACATTCCGTTACAGAAAACCATGCGGTAGTAATATACAGCAATAGTATTCTATGTGGGATTGTAAATCTACGATCGCGGACGTAAATTTACAATCGTATCGGGCATTTATCGACAGAGCACATTGATAAAGAGCAACAAGCTATGTCCTACCTTTCTCTTTACTATGGCTTTTGGTTGATTATGAAATAAATAAAAAAATAAACAAAATAAATATGAAATAAATGTTCTCCACAAGTGGTTTACTTCATCACAGTATCCGAGAAAGGGTAAAATAGCTTGCCTTGCCTTACTACATCGCCTGGTTAGTTTACAGTGAACACTACACATGCTACAGTGCACAACAGATCATAACAAGGAAGCTTACTTTTGATACAAGGTTTCATAAGCAAGTCTAGGAAATTTAACCTGTAACCTCATGGGCTGTGAGTTTATAATATGTAGGTACAAGTCTGCTAAACTACCAGAGCTAATGAAAAAAATAAAGAAATAGGTACATGTACATTTTTATCTTTTGCTAGCAATAGAATGTAAGCAACCAAAATGCTTCCTGGTAGGCTGTCTGCAATTTAGGCTGGAAAATAAACCAGGGTAACAAGCAGCTTTTAATGTTTTATCAGGGACTTTCTTATTGGTGTGGAGACATCTTATAGATAACATGTGGATAGAGACGAGTGAATGGTGGGGCCAGGGGCATAGCCAACAGGTGCACATGCTCACAGAGGCTCTTTGAAGTCTACATGGGATGTGAATTGTACTAGCAACAACATGGAAGCCCTTTTAGTTACAAAATCTACTTCTTACTATACATGTACAAATACATGTATGTAAATGCAACTTACTAGAGAGTATCGTACAGTGTATGTGGCGTTCTGGGAAGTAAAGCATTCACATTAAAAATATGTTTAGTTCTTCTTTAATTAATATCCACATGTCAAACTATAATTTTAAAGTTCCTGAACTTTTATATATTTCATAATGTTTATTATAACCAAAATAATTGTTATTATAAATAAAAGTACATTCGTTATTATTTAAATATCTTCCCTTATATATTTAAATGATTGTATCTTCCAATGGTATGTGTTTGCCATCTTCTTTCATATGTGTCCTATTTTAAATAGAATTACATTTTTCTTTTGGCAATTTCCTATGTTAATAAAGAAAAGTTAAAAATTCCGCTGGGAAGTATTGGGGGTAGCGACTTGGCAAAGATAAGGTATTATTTATAAATACGTCACAATGAATGATGACTTACCTCATACAGAGGAAAACAAATATTGTCGATCCATTCAAGTTGTAATCTAGGAAGCTCATCTTCCTATTCCGATCAAAAATGGCCTAGTGGGAAAACACACACATGGATATATAGATGAAAATCATATTAATTTATGGTGCTTTACGATTTTATTAATGAAGGATGTATTATCCTTTAAATTACTCTAACAATGGGAATCTTTACATTAATAACAATATCAATGCTAATGCAAAGTCATTAACAGGTTAATGACCAATACTACAGCTTCGCTGGCACTATAAATACAGTGTCGATATATACAAAATGGTAAAAAATGATGGGCGGGTCTTACTGCACACTCAGTCCTGCACACATAGTTCTTAACAGTACAAACCTTATTTTCAAACTGTCAAACAATCCTTATTTTCAAACTTTCACACCCCTTCTAATACACCACACCAACACAGTGACGCACAAACCTTGTTTAATTTCCCTTCTTGTTTCGATGTCCTTCTTTTTATATGTCCTTGACACAGACATAGGTTCCCCGGAACGTCTGCTCCAGGTTCCTATACATGTGGCACGATGCACATTGCATGGTACTGACAAACTGTCCCTTCTAATACACCACACCAACACAGTGACGCACAAACCTTGTTTACTTTCCCTTCTTGTTTTCAATGTCCTTCTTTTTATATGTCCTTGAGAGCAAGGTCCTTAAGAGAAAGGGCCACTCACAAGTTTGTTATACTCACAGGAAACTTCCTTTTTGTTAGGTCAAAACCACAGGCCCAACAACTGTGAATCCTATTTAACTAATAGGCCCCAACCCCCACACCAATTAGTTCAGAGCCAGAAGAGAGGGGAAAAAACAAACATTATTAACCCTTTCACAGCCTGTTTGTGATTACAACAGGTACAATACTAGAATATAGAAGTCCAGCACACCCCTTTAACTGGAAGAAGAAAGATTAGTCTGCTTACTGCACACTCAGTCCTGCACACATAGTTCTTAACAGTACAAACAATCCTTATTTTCAAACGTCAAACAATCCTATTTAACTTTCAACACACACACCATACAACCATCAAATGATTAAGTGTCCTCTTTTTATATGTCTTTAGAGCAAGGTCCTTAAGAAAAGGGCCACTCACAAGTTTGTTATACTCACAGGAAACTTCCTTTTGTTAGGTCCAAACCACAGGCCCAACAACTGTGAATCCTATTTAACTAATAGGCCCCAACCCCCCACACCAATTAGTGCAAGAGCCAGAAAGAGAGGGAAAAAAACAAACACTTATTAACCCTTTCACAGCCTGTTTGTGATTACAACAGGTACAATACTAGAATATGAAGTCCAGCACACCCCTTTAACTGGAAGAAAAAGATTAGTCTGCTACTGCACACTCAGTCCTGCACACATATTTTCTAACAGTACAAACAATCCTTATTTTCAAACTGTCAAACAATCCTTATTTTCAAACTTCACACACACCATACAACCATCAAATAATTAAGTGTCCTTTTTATATGTCCTTGAGAGCAAGGTCCTTAAGAGAAAGGGCCACTCACAAGTTTGTTATACTCACAGGAAACTCCTTTTGTTAGGTCCAAACCACAGGCCCAAAAACTGTGAATCCTATTTAACTAATAGGCCACCCCTCACACCAATTAGTGCAAGAGCCAGAAAAGAGGAAAAAAAACCAAACACTTAAACCCTTTCACACTGTTTGTGATTACAACAGGTACAATACTAGAATATAGAAGTCCAGCACACCCCTTTAACTGGAAGAAGAAAGATTAGTCTGCTTACTGCACACTCATTCCTGCACACATAGTTCTAACAGTACAAACAATCCTTATTTTCAAACTGTCAAACAATCCTTATTTTCAAACTTTCACACACACCATACAACCATCAATAATTAAGTGTCCTCTTTTATATGTCCTTGAGAGCAAGTCCTTAAGAGAAAGGGCCACTCACAAGTTTGTTATACTCACAGGAAACTTCCTTTTGTTAGGTCCAAACCACAGGCCCAACAACTGTGAATCCTATTTAACTAATAGGCCCCAACCCTCACACCAATAGTGCAAGAGCCAGAAGAGAGGGAAAAAACCAAACACTTATAACCCTTTCACAGCCGTTTTGTGATTACAACAGGTACAATACTAGAATATGAAGTCCAGCACACCCCTTTAACTGGAAAAGAAAGATTAGTCTGCTTACTGCACACTCAGTCCTGCACACATAGTTCTTAACAGTACAACAATCCTTATTTCCAAACTGTCAACATCTCCTTATTTTCAAACTTTCACACACACCATACAACCATCAAATGATTAAGTGTCCTTCTTTTTATATGTCTTTGAGAGCAGTCCTTAGAGAAAAGGGCCACTCACAAGTTTGTTATACTCACAGGAAACTTCCTTTGTTAGGTCCAAACCACAGGCCCAACAACTGTGAATCCTATTTAACTAATAGGCCCCAACCCACCCCCACACCATTAGTGCAAGAGCCAGAAAGAGAGGGAAAAAACAAACACTTATTAACCCTTTCACAGCCTGTTGTGAGTTACAACAGGTACAATACTAGAATATAGAAGTCCAGCACACCCCTTTAACTGGAAGAAGAAAGATTAGTCTGCTTACGCACACTCAGTCCTGCACACATAGTTCTTAACAGTACAAACAATCCTTATTTTCAAACGGTCAAACAATCCTTATTTTCAAACTTTCACACACACCATACAACCATCAAATGATTAAGTGTCCTTTTTATATGTCCTTGAGAGCAAGGTCCTTAAGAGAAAGGGCCACTCACAAGTTTGTTATACTCACAGGAAACTTCCTTTTGTTAGGTCCAAACCACAGGCCCAACAACTGTGATCCTATTTAACTAATAGGCCCCAACCCTCACACCAATTAGTGCAAGAGCCGAAAGAGGGAAAAAAACCAAACACTTATTACCCTTTCACAGCCTGTTTGTGATTACAACAGGTACAATACTAGAATATAGAAGTCCACACACACCCCTTTAACTGGAGAAAGAAAGATAGTCTGCTTACTGCACACTCAGTCCTGCACACATAGTTCTTAACAGTACAAACCTTATTTCTAAACTGTCAAACAATCCTATTTTCAAACTTCACACACACCCACACAACCATCAAATGATTAAGTGTCCTTCTTTTTATATGTCCTTGAGAGCAAGGTCCTTAAAGAAAAGGGCCACTCACAAGTTCGTTACACTCACAGGAAAATTCCTTTTGTTAGGTCCAAAAAAAAGTAGGATTGCAGGAAAGAAACCAAAGATTGCAGAAAGAAACCAAAGAAATGCAGAAAGAATAGCAACTGAAACACTATTTGAGATAACATTCCCTTAAACAACATGAAAGAACTCACAATCTTTAATTTAAACAACTAAACATAGAGAAATTAATCCACAAATTAAATTAATGTAAAGTCAGCTCACCATTCTCATTTATAAACTTACTGCCAAATTCTCACAAAACCAACTACATTAAAATCATACCTGGAATCAGTGAACTAACAGCTTAAACCTTAAACAAAACACAGGTACAGGTTAAAGAAAAAATTAAGCTAAATAAACAAACACGGTAACGGACTAAATTTAAACAGAATCTGGGAATTGAAAATCTATATACACTATCACACACCACCTACAACCATAACAGCTCTAATTGGTACTGGGGAGAGATTTACACCTATAGTTAAATATTAATTGCTTGGGTATTAATTTAACCTGTAATCTTAATACAGTAAATAGGAATATCCCATGGGTAGACCTGAATATATCTAACTTTTAAGACCATGATGGATTTAAAATAACTTCATACTCTGTGAGGCATTGGTAGTTTTTCATATTCTATTCTTTAGCATTATAAACCTGATTGGATTTATTAAACATTCTCCGTAACCAATATAATAGAGTTGGAGGCCTCAACGGCATTGCACAGCTGCAGGGTTGCACAAACATTAAGGCTCCCCTGAACAGTGACTGCCAATGATTTAAAAAAATAAGTGACTAGTTTCAAGGGGTCTCTGTGATATTGTGATAAACTGTCACCATGGTTTTACAATGTTCTCTATAATACAAATGAAAAATTTATCATAATTCAGAAGGCTCGAAGCGGGGCAGAGGTAAATGTTTTTACAATTATTTAAACATTCTTTGTCATTTTTGGTGCCATAGAATGATGTTTGTACAGTCTTTAATGGTGCATTTGGAGCATTTGGTCCCATGGGAGTTGGCTGGGATTCATTGTTGCTAAAAGTTCATGAAGCTGACCAATTCAGCTTTATTACAGGGTGTTTGAAACGCAAAAATGTCTTTATCTCTGGCGGGGCTCACCAAATTTTTCACCCTAGATATATACAACCAATATTGAACTGAGTCTTGCAATATTGTATTTTCTTGAAGCTTTTGATGCAAGACAATTGAGGATAGAGAGAAACCTTTTTACATACCTCCATGCTCTGAATACACAATAACCACATTAACATATTTGACAATTACCATTTTTCAATATTTCAATATCTAGAACCATGTGGCTGAACCCATTATTTTTAACACTTCACAAGAACCATAGAGTCTGTCACTGGCAGTCCATCAAGCTTTATGTCAAACAGTGACACATGAAAGGGACTCTTCAAAAAATGAATTCAAAAAGACTGAGCCATAGCACCAGCCGACACCAGAAGGAAAACATGTCTTAAAATCAACAACTGTATAACATTGGGTATTGGCAGAAATGCTAATAAGGGCTTAAATATCCAAACTATAGGAATTATCTGTATTATGACAGGCTATAATGGGGTATAAAATAGGAAGATAGTCTTTGTAACTACTCACTGCTTAAAAAGGTACACCATTGGCAGAATACTATTAATTATATCTTGTTAAGGGGTTGGGGGCATTAAATAATCCATATATCAACTTTTCTTCCAACAAGTTATGCCACTAAGAAAATTGAGGTACAACAATTTACTTACTAAATCCTGTATTATCAGTAATGGGGTAATCTGGTAATTATTAAGGTAAAATAAGACATAAACAATAGGCTATCATCCCTATTAGGACAATATTTATATTCTTAGGGCATATTTAAAGCTTCGTTAGGTTTTCGCGGCCGTTTTCACTGCCATTAACGCATAAATCGCGTTTAACACACGATTTATAAATGTCCGAAAATGGCCGCGAAAAGTTAACGAAGCGTTAACCCTTCGCTTACCTGTTACCCCCGCCGCTTCTATTTATAAACGGCGGTATGTGTATCGCAGTGCTAGTATCGGCTGTTTTACTTCGCCACCTTGAAGGTGGCGAAAACAGCCGATACTACCTCCCTGCGGCGGGGATGGGCAGCAACCCCGCGGGTGGTCGCACCACCCCGGGAGGCACGCCCACAACCTCCCCGCGGTGGCAATCTCGGAACGGGAGGCTAGGAGGGGCTGCCGGGAAGGGGCCACAGCAGGTGGTCGCAACTACCCGCCGCCCCCCTCCCCAGCACCCCCTCCAAGCCCCCCGGCCGCTCCCAGGAGGGGAAGGGAGGGAGCCGCTGGGATGTGAGGCACCCTCCAGCGGGGGCCCCGAGAGGGGCCTTTTGGGGCTTAAGGGGTCCCGCACCCGAACCGCCCCCCCCCGGCCCTATCAGGCCTTTGGCAGCACTTACAAGTGCCTTTGGCGGCACTTACAAGTGCCTTTGGCGGGTCACCCCCCAGTGTGCGGCTCTTAAATAGCCCTTGGGCGGCGTCTTTTTTTCTTCATCCCCGCTCACATCTCCGCCGAGGCCGCCACCCCCGAGAGGTACCCCTGCGGCTGCCAGGGGTACCCCCGCGGGCGCCGGCGCCTCAATGAGGCCGATGTTGCCGGCGTCTTGATCCAACGCGACTCTTCGCTGGCGACACCAACACCACTCAGGTCGCCGATGCCAGCAGACTCACTGCGGCCCCGAGCCCGCTGGCACCGCCGCCTCTGCGGAGCCGATGTTACCAACCCTTACTGGAAAGTTTCCAGAAATCTGATTGGTTAATGTAAAGCATCAAACCAATCATTAAAAAATTGACCAATCAGAAATGAATTAGGTTTTCTGCAAACCTATATAAAGAGGTGCACTCCGCTGCGGAACTGCCATCCAGTAGATGGCTAAGAAGAAGCAAAGAAGAAGAAGCGTTTGGCAACATCGGCTCCGCTGAGGCCGGCGGTGGCAGCGGCTCACTGGCGGCCGCAGTGATCTGCCTGGCATCGGCGACCTGAGTGGTGTTGGTGTCGCCAGCCCGAAGACGTCGCGTTGGATCAAGACGTCGGCAACATCGCCTCATTGAGGTCGCCGGCGCCCGCCGGGGTACCCCTGGCAGCCGCAGGGTACCTCTCGGGGGTCGGCGGCCTCGGCGAGCTGGTGTCGCCGGGACTGAAGAAAAGAAGACGCCGCCCAAGGGCACTTGTAATGCCTCCAAAGGCACTTGTAAGCGCCGCCAAAGGCCCTGATAGGGCCGGGGAGGGGGGGGCCGTTCGGGCTGCGGGACTCCTTAGCCCCAAAAGGCCCTTCTCAGGGCCCCCTGGAGGATGCCTCCACCCCTCCCGCGGCTCCCTCCTTCCCCTCCTCGGGAGTGGCCGGGCGGGGGCTTGGAGGGTTGCTGGGGAGGGGTGCGCGGCGGGTGGCCGCGACCACCTGCTGCAGCCCTTTCCCGCAGCCCCTCCTAGCCTCCCTTTCCGAATTTGCCGCAGCGGGGAAGGGGTTGGGAGGGGCTGCTGGAAGCGGCGGCGGGTGGTCTCCGCCGCCACGGGGGTTTGGGCGTATGCCCCACCCCCCTTAGCAGAGGCGTGCGGAGAAGGGATTTAATAAGTCCCTTTGCGGCGATACTGTCCAGTATCCCGCGAAGGACTTAAAATTACCACAACACACATCGAGTGCCCGATACAATCGCGGCAATGGTGCTCGCCGTTATAATACGGCGATAGCGCTATTTTCGCGGCCGCGATGTGCTGCGGTTAATTTTTGTGCCGCTATTTCGATTTTTATAAATATGCCCCTTAGTCTCTGCAGATACCCCATATATCTCTACAAAAAGCTTGCAATCACCGAGGGACATTAATATAAGGAAGCTTTGATAGAGAAGCACATATTCCCTATATCATAAAAAAAAAATTAAACACTTACCTTGTATATCTGAAGAACACAAATAGATTACACATTTTGTCCATGAGCTGTACCACAGCGAGGGAATGCAATTGTGGGAAAATCATTACAACTGCCATGCCATCATAGGGGATATTTATCTGTGACTGTATTTTCACATCCTACTTAGCTATATAGATGTAACGGGCACTAGTCTCACTAATGATCTAATTTTTACAACTAGCAAAATACCCGCGCTTCGCAGCGGAGATGTATTGAAATAACGTTTTTAGTAAGAAAAGCAATATGTATCAAGATTGCGCTTAATCACTCGGCACTTGATATATTTAAAGAGACATTCAATAAGCTTTAACGATAATGCACACTCTTAACTTATTTAATGATTATATTTTTTTATCAACTATGAATTTTGGTGAAAAAACACCCCACCACCGCTCCCGCCGTCCGCCCCTAATACCCTCCACTATCCTCTCTGTCCACCCTCAAACCTCTCCCCTTACACCTCAGCCAGTCCCCGCACACACCCTAAATTTTTGGTAAAAAATCGGCCACCGTTAGGTGCAGGAGTACAATGAATGAGCCTCCAAATTTAAGCCTGTCTGCCTCCACGGCAAGTGAGAGAATTAGTGATGAGTGAGGCAGTTGGAGAATTAGTGATGATGAGTGAGGGCTTTGCCTTTTCGAAACGAAACCTGCTAACTTTTGTAAGTGGTGCAATGAATAAGCCTGCCAAATTTAAGCCTCTGCCTCCACGGCAAGTTGGAGAATTAGTGATGATTGAGGCAAGTTGGAGAATTAGTGATGAGTGAGTGAGTGAGTGAGTGAGGGCTTGCCTTTTCGAAACGAAAACCTGCTAACTTTTGTAAGTAAGGTGCAATGAATGAGCCGCCAATTTTTAAGCCGTCTGCCTCCACGGCAAGTTGGAGAATTAGTGATGAGTTAGTGATGAGTGATTGAGTGAATGAGCGAGGGCTTGGCCTTTCGAACGAAACCGCTTAACTTTTGTAAGTAGGTGCAATGATGAGCCTGCCAAATTTAGAGGCGTCTGCTCCACGGCAAGTTGGAGAATTAGTATGAGTTAGTGATGAGTGAGTGAGTGAGTGAGGGCTTTGCCTTTTGGAAACTAAAAACCTGCTTAACTTTTGTAAGTAAGGTGACACATGAATGAGCCTGCCAAATTTGAAGCCGTCTGCTCCACGGCAAGTTATGTATTTGGGTGTAATAAAGACATACGTCCATCCGTCCAACCCTCTAGCAATATCCTCATTTTCCTGCCTAACTGTTTGATCCAGAGGAAGGCAAAAACCCCCCCACCCATTTATGAAGAGGGAAAAAATTCCTTCCTGACTCCAAGTGGCAATCGGAAATTTCCCTGATCAACTCTACTTTATGTATCAATACCATTAACTTGCAACATTCCTTGTTTGCAGAAACTCATCCAGCTTTTTTTTAAACTGACCAATGAACCTGCCATTACAACGTCCACTGGAGACAGTTCCCATAGCTTTACCGTCTCACACAGTGAAAAACCCTTCTCCGAGCTTGAAGCCTAAACCTTTTTTCTTCAAGTCTTAAGAGATGTCTCCGTGTCCTCGGTCACTAATTGGAGAATTAGTGATGAGTTAGTGATGAGTAAGTGAGTGAGTGAGTGAGTGAGGGCTTGCTATTTCGAAACGAAACCTGCTTATACTTGTAAGCAAGTGCAATGAATGGCCTGCCAAATTTAAGCCGTCTGCCTCCACGGCCAAGTTGAGAATTAGTGATGAGTTAGTGATGAGTGAGTGAGTGAGTGAGGGCTTGCCTTTTCAAAACAAAACCTGCTTAACTTTTGAAGTAAGGTGCAATGAAGAGCCTGCCAAATTTAGCCGGTCTGCCTCCACGGCAAGTTGGAGAATTGTGATGGGTAGTGATGAGTGAGTGAGTGAGTGGTGAGTGAGGGCTTTGCCTTTTCGAAACGAAACCTGCTTAACTTTTGTAATAAGGTGCAATGAATGAGCCTGCCAAATTTAAGGCCGCTGCCTCCACGGAAAGTTGGAGAATTAGTGATGATGTGAGGCAAGTTGAAGAATGTGATGAGTGAGTGAGTAGTGAGGGGTGGCAAAGTTGAATGTCGTTCTAAGTGCGTGAATGGCGTTGCGGATGCGTGCAAATGTCGTTCTAAGTGTGTGAATGGTGTTGCGGATGCGTGCGAATGTCGTTCTAAGTGCGTCAATGATGCTGCGGATGCGTGCGAATGTCAGTCTAAGTGCGTGAATGGCGTTGCACTCAAGGTTTATATGGTATTAGGTTTCTTTACAGTGAGAACGGTGAAACTGTGGAACTGTCTTCCAGCAGAGGTGGTAATGGCAAGTTCATTGAATAACTTTAAAAAAGGCCTGGATAAGTTTCTAAAACTAAAAATATTGAGAATTACTGGTATTATGCATATAGATCTGGTTGATCCAGGGATACTTCCGATTGCCGTTTGGAGTCAGAGGAATTTTTTCCCCCCTTTTTTAGCTGGGGTTTTTGCCTTCCTCTGGATCAACTGTTAGGTAGGGTTAAAAAAAAAAAAAAAAAAGTGAATAGGTTGGACTTGATGGACGAATGTCTTTATTCAACCTTAATTACTATGTTACTATGTAAAAAAAAATTACTATGTTACGTAATTGAAGAATGGAAGGTAAGGCTTTTTTTAGGTTTTCTGACAAATTAAGGAAAAGATTATTTAAAGTTTTAAATGTTTCCAAAACCTGCATGATAATTAAAAAACACACGCTAAATAGATATATACTGAGTGAAATTGCATGGCACATGCATGGGTGTACCAAGGCGTAACTGCATTTACAGAGAAAAATTCTGGCCAGCTTTCAGTTTTTCAAACTAAACACTCCTCAAACCTAAAAATACCCCTCACAAAGTATATAATGTATATACTCGAGTATAAACTGTCCCGAGTATAAACGGAGGTACCTATTTTTAGCTGAAAATACTAGTAAAAGTAATTGACTCGAGTATAAACCGAGGGTAGAAATTGACCACTACTGCCTACTGATTCTGTATTCAGTTTATTTCTTTGTACCTCTCCAAAACAGTACTGACAAAAATAATATTATTAACAGGAGTGGGACGGATATATAATTAAACCCTCTATGTAAGGGATTTACCAGTATAATGGGTGCAGAATCTATAGTCATTCTACTTCTCTTGGCTTGATTGTGTTAGTGTTTTACCTTTCTGGGACCTATAAAACTTGTACAGCCTCTGGCCAAAGTGATCCACAGTACAGAGGCATTGAAAACAAACACCACCTATAGAATGGCAAACTACATTCTGCCCTGCTGTAGAGATCCAAAGGCCCTTGACTGTTTGCATATTGGTGCTAATGAATATTAACTAAAGATGAGCTGTCTACAAACTGAATACCGGTACCTTTAGAAAAGACAACTTTCTTCTCTCCAATAGATGTTTCACACCCATCTGAGCAAGTAGGTCATCCTTCTGTCTGTGGGCATCCTTCGTAGCTTACTTTAGAAATCCAGCAGCCGATCATTCGCTCCCTGTATGCTTGTGCTGGTGACGTCACTAACCTTCACCTGGCAGTGACGTCAGTGGCACGTCATACACAGAGCAAGCAAGCAGCTAATGTAAGTTACTGACTCGAGTATAACCGAGGTCAGGTTTTTAGGCTGATTTTACAGCCTGAAAATCTCTGTTTATACTCGAGTATAAATGGTATTCTTGAATCACTGCACCTTTAGCTACATAATAGTGCCATTCTTTCATACATTTAATCCACTACTATTTACAAATTTGCACTTTAGGCAGATTTTCTGAAAAACAACGAAAAAAACTTTCAAAATTCTCTTGTCCAAACCTCCAGTGCAAATAAAAAAAATCCACTAATATCTTGCAAGACTAAACACCTCCTTAACTAGAAAACAATCCCAAAAAACTATATATTATTGGACTTACAGACCTTCAGCTACATAACGGTGCCAATTTTTCACATTTAGAATTCAGGATACATTTTTTTGTAGAACTTTAACTTTTAAAAATAAGGGGGAAAAAACAAAATTTAAAGGGGTACTAAAATCTCTGTGGGTTCTAGGGGGCAGCTCCCTAATCCGCTTTAGCTGGGAGTATATGCAGTCCACTTCACTGGCTCTGTAGTTTGATTTAGGGGAATATATCAGCCAACCCTTCAATGCAAAGTCTAAGCTGAAGCACTACAACTCCCAGCATTCCCATCTCCCCCAGTGCTAATGCAGTTGTTTATGGTAAAACCATTTGTCTCTCAACTCTGAATTCAGCCTCTTAATGTAAAATAATTTATAAAACATTTCAGAGTATGGGAAATCTATGATGTCACTGCTGCCTTCTAATGTTGCCTCTTCCTCGGTGGTCCTGGACCCAAAACTCCATCTGCACATGCTAACGAGGTACCTTGTGTTTGTTTTCCACTCCCATTGGGCTAAGCTGCATGTTACAGTTAACCTCAGAGTCCAGACCTACCAGTGTCTCACAGCTATCAGAGAAAGCAGTGAATATTATTAGCTGATTTTCCTGTTCAAAAAGAGTGGTGAAGGTGTTAACCCTTTTCACATGAATTTATGAAGCAACCTGTTAACCCTTTATATTTCTGAGCATTTCTGCAAGAGTCTGTGTCTTTTTATGTGTTATTTCAGCCCACTACAATTTACATTAGTGTGTTGTATTGCTGCAATGTAATGTTTAGAAGTGTAATGGAAGCTGTATTAATCAGTGTGGCCATCCAGGATGTATTTAATGCAATGGCACTTAGCTTTGCGGCAGGTCATTTCACAAGCCTGCAGCCCATATAGACTAAAAATGGTGATTGCATGCGTTACAATAGCACACGGAAGTGCAGCACATATAGTGGGGTCGGTCTCATTCCTGCGCTCCCACTAGCGCAATCGGATCACAAATTGCACTACTGGAGCCACCCCCTAGAATCTGGATCTTAAAGGTAAAGGTAGCAACACCAGTAGAATTGTACTGATATACTTTACAAAGTAAACTGATAAAAACAAAACAGCTTAGAGCAGCAGGTGCTGCATATTGAGGTGAAACTGAGCATGCATTTTAAAGGAAATGTTGGAGCCTGGAAGCAGTGTTTACAAGCAGTGTTAAGGCAAAGTCCACCTTGGCCTTTAAGGCCCAAACATGTTTTAAATCTACATGCGCAGTGCTAAGTACCATTGCATTAAATACATACATTTATGTACTTTATGGCTACACTTAAATCAATGCAGCCTGCACCAGGATTCTAAACAAAATACTAACAGCCTTTTGTTGGGTATATTTTATTTTGTTTCGGGTCTTAAAAGCAAAGGTGAGAACCATGGTTGGAAGAGGGTTTTTGTTTATGCAAAAATTCCCACAGGCAGCCCTCCAGCTGCATCAATTTTATAGAATATGTATACATTTCCTCTAACAGTGCCCCTTTAATTGATAAACGGATAGAAACAACATGGTGCAGAGCTGCAAGTGGCATTCTCTCCAACAATTCCCGTTAAAGTGTTCACTTGGTGTGAAACATCTGTAAGACAATACTTTATGCGTTACTCTGTGCATTGAAAGCCTTCTTATTTATAGAATCTATTACTTACATGTACTAAATGTAACTTACTAGAAGGAATCTTCCAATGTATAGTTGTTCTGGGAGAAATGCTTTCTATAGGATTTTTTTTATTAAGTTTAGTTCTCCTTTAAAGTTAGAAACCTTCCCAAACCCCATGAATATTAAAAAATCCCAATGAACTGCTTCCAGTTTTCAACTTGAAAATACCCCTACAAACCAATAATATTGGAATCAGTTCATACCCAGACCCAAAACCACAACAAGTAAAACCCCCTACTAAATACAATCTTCTACTTATTTGCTGAATCACTGGAATGCCACATGTGTGGGAGTAACAATGCAAATCAGGATACAAATTGGTATCTGTATTTTATAGTTTCCAATAAGTAAACAAATTTGGAATACTCACAAAAAAATGATATCCTTTTTAAAAAACTATCCTAACAAATTTTATTATTTGAAGCCCATTATAAATAAATGGAAGCTAATGTAATTACCACCAGCAGTTTCACTAAATACAATTGTTACCTGATGGTAACTTGATGGTTTCATAAAACAACAATAAGTATTTTGCACTACTGTTTGTATAATACTTTCACCCATATGGTGGTCGATACCATCTTCCTCCCTTGAACTGAAAGGACAGACCAAGGGGGTATCCATTGAACCTCACTTACCAGTAAGCTTCAGAAAGGGTTCTCCCAATATTTGACCCCCAGCTGCCACCAGGTAGTCTGTAAGAGCAGTTTTTAAAACCCCATGGCATTGGAAAGTCCTGATACCACATCTGTGCTTCTAAACCTTTTGGCATCTCAGCCAAACTTTTCAAGATTCTCCTATATGCATGCTTCAAAAATAGTGGCCATGGCTTGTGGAGGAGTGTGTGGTGGACTAAATAACAGTCCTGGTGAACTGGAGAGCTGACTAGACACTGGCTAGTGAACTGGGGGGCTGATTGTACATGGCTGGTGAACTGGATGGATGGCCTAACGTGGCTACCCTCCAGCACTCCAGTTCAACATCCCACTGTTAGTTCAGCCCTTCCTTTTAGCAGACATTGTTAGGCCAGCCCTTCAATTCAGCAAACCTACTGGTCAGCCCTTCAATTCAACAAACACTACTAGTGTAACTTTTGAACTTCAGTAAAAGTTTGAAAGTTCAAATTCAGACCCATTAAAGGCAAGTCCACCCCCAAAACTAACTTTTTATATTTATTTGGCCCAATAAGTGCTCCAAAACAAACTTTACAGCATGTAAATCGGTCCAGTGGTTCAAAAGTTACAGACCTTTGTAGCTGGCTTAATCCTGCAACATGGACATCCAGTGATGAACAGAGACAGGTTACATTACCTTGCCTCTGTTCTTTTCATGTTCTTGAGCATGTCTGTTAGCATCCAGGAAGTTGGCCAGTAATGGTCTGACCCCGGGATCCCTGGATTTTCCCTCTCAACAATCACACGCTGTAAAGTTATGTATACTGAAGAAATCCAGGATCAACAGCTGCAGCCAGCCAGCCCAGAGAGAGAGATAGAGAAGAGACACACACAAACCAGGCAAGATTTTTTTTTTTTTCTAAGCTGCAGCTCGGGGTCATCTAAAGTGGAAGTGGAGAGGAAGTGCAGCCTGTATATATCTCATTAAATATCAGGCAAAGCAAATGATTTTGAGAAAAATGAACATGGCGTTTGAGGTTGGTGCTATTATATAAGAACATATAAAAAGTTTATTTTTGGGTGGACATACCCTTTAAAGTCAATGGGGGAGTGATAGTTAGAAAAGTCCGGATGATTTAAAGCTAAACTAACAATGGTAACTGTGGCACCTGGAATGATCTTTGAACATGTCACTATCACCAAAACTGTTAAAACACATTCTTAAACACGAGCGGGCAATTGTCAGTTTTTGCGCAAGCTACATTTGAGGGTTATGGCCAATTCGAAGGGGTAACGAAGACGTACTTTGAGGTTTAGAACCATAAATTAGAATTACCGAAATTGAACAATACTTTGGAAGATTACCGAAAACGAACGATTCGAGGGTTAGCGAAAACGATACATAATTCTGAGGTTACCGAAAACAACATACTTTCGAGGGCTACCGAAAATCGAAGGCTACATTTGGGGTTGCAAACGATACATTCTAGGGTTAGCAAAAACGATCTGTACATTCAAGCGTTATTGAAAACGAACCAACTTTACATCTAAGGAGTGACGGTATTTACCGGTATGTGAAAAGGCTTTATAAAAATCAAATGCTGCAAACATGGTGTACTAAAAAAAAGACAAAGTTATAAAAGCAGAGTTTGAAATTTTAAGATAACTTGATGGACATTTTCACATCAAGAGAGCTGGTAATGAGTGTTATGGGCCGGTGGCTATTTTTCAGCATTTGCCCTTCCTAGATTTACTGTATTATCTGTGATTTGAAGTTTTTAGAATGTTTAGGTTGCGGAGACCTTTAATATTCATTATTTTGCATTTTTAAAATGCTGCCATTTTTATGCATATCTGAATATTATAGACCAAATAATAGGAACTTTTAGCACACTAGAAAAGAGTGAGGCTGAGGACACACAAAAGCAAGTATGAGCCCCTCCGAAAAAGGACATGCTCGTGCGCAATCACAGTGCATTGGATTGAGCATAAAATGCTGCTCGCAACGCACCTAGTGTGGTCACAACAATCGCATCGCCTTAGTGTGGTCACAACAATCGCATTGCCTTTTAAAACGGGTGGCGTGTCCTAGCCCTAAATAAAGCAATAAATTCATAATACCTTCAAAAGCCTTCAATACCTTCAAACAACAAAAGGACAATAAAATAAAAATAAAATAAAATACATATAAATCACACAGTAGAAATAAATATATCATTCCATTATTTTTAATAATAAAGTCATGGGAGACAGCTATACAAATATTTATGCTTAAAGGGTATGTCCACCCCCAAACTATTTTTAATTGTCTAACCCTAAATCTACTTACCAGCCCTCGTTCCATCGGCTGCCTTTTACTGCCCATAGTCATTAGTCCACATATATAGATTCCATTCATTAATAAATTTTATGTCAAATAAAAGATGGGAACAGACATACAGCTGGGTGAATACTGCATGTCTGCATGTCTATGTGTATGTATGTATGTCTGCATGTTTATGTGTATGTTTATGTAATTGTCTACATTTCTGCATGCATTCATCCATACCTCACGATTAGGACATAGGGCAGTAAAATTTTGGCTAGACATGTACCTGGGCTCCCAGAAATTGTTCATAATAATGGGCCCTGACTTTCCTATTATTGGGGTGTTTCTTCTCCCCATCATATTATTTAAAGGGGAACTGTTATCCCGTTTTGTAAGTTGCACAAGCTGTCTAATTGTTCCTTAACCCCATGCAAAGCTTTCTGAAGCTTTAAAGGGCATGTCCACCCCCAAACATAATCCCCCCAACTACTGGCCCCACCATGTAGTGTAGTTTAATCCTTACCTAACTCCCAGCTCCATAGGGTTCTCCTGTAGTCCCCCCCTAAGTCCCAAAACTGCCCCCCAGGAGGATAGCAGAGTCCATATAGCCTCTGCTCCTCCCTGGCCTCCGGAGAAGTTTGGCATGCTTACTGCAGCCCTTTTCCCCCTCCCTCCCCTACCCCTCGCTCTCCCCCTCCCCTCCTCTCCCGATTCCCTCCCCCTAGCATTTAACCCCTTTAGTATAGTAATCCCACTGGTCCCCCAGCCCCAACCGCATAATTTTTATTTTAAGAAAGCTCCCCAAACTCTTACTTACCTCTCCTCTTTCCTCCGATAAAGTAAGCTGCCGCAGCCGCGTCCGTGATTGGCTGCCGCTCAGCCAATCACAGACGCGGCTGCCGGTCCCGCCCCTCTGCTTGCATTTCTCGCAAGCAGGCCGGGAGCGCGGCGGAGGAAAGAGGGGAGGTAAGTAAGAGTTTGGGAGCTTTCTTAAATAAAAATTATGCGGTTGGGGCTGGGGGACCAGGGTGAAGGCATTCAAAAATTTGATTTAAGGGTGGACTACCCTTTAAATATCAAAAAAATCAAAACACATACTTTAAAATCGCCTTATAAAGTCCATACTGGGCGCCGCCATCTTGGATTCCATCCCTTCCTGTTTCTGCCAAAAACTACAATCCCAGCATGCATTTCCTGATGCCGGTGACATTACAACATTTTCTATTGGCCGCTCGGCACTACAAGGGGCGGGATGTGGAGGCGTGGCCTAACAAAGAGGCACGCCTCTGTTAGGGGAGGGAGGCGGGATCGTATACAACTACCTTTATGAATGGATTTTTTGTATTTTTAAACACATTGTTAAAAAATAATATTGTTTGTAAAAATACTTAATATTTAATTACATTTTTAATTTTCTATATGTAATATACCGCTGTTGTTAATGTCGTTATATGTGCATGATTGGTGCTGTGCTGTGAGTGTGTGTGAATGTCGTTATTGTGCGTGATTGGTGTTGTGAGTGTGTGTGAATGTCATTCTAAGTGCGTGAAAGGCGTTGCGGATGCGTGCGAATGTCGTTTTAAGTGCGTGAATGGTGTTGCGGATGCGTGCAAATGTCGTTCTAAGTGCGTGAATGGCGTTGCGGATGCGTGCAAATGTCGTTCTAAGTGGTGTAATGGTGTTTGCGATGCGTGCGAATGTCGTTCTAGTGCGTCAATGATGCTGCGGATGCGTGCGAATGTCATCTAAGTGCGTGAATGGGGTTGCGGATGCGTGCGAATGGCATTTTAAGTGCGTGAATGGCGTTGCGGATGCGTGCGAATGTCGTTCAAAGTGCGTGAATGGCGTTGCGGATGCGTGCAATGTCGTTCTAAGTGCTTGAATGGCATTGCAGATGCGTGCGAATGTCGTTTTAAGTGCGTGATTGGCGTTGCGGATGCGTGCGAATGTTGTTCTAAGTGCGTGAATGGCGTTGCGGATGCGTGCGAATGTCGTTCTAATTGCGTGATTGGCGTTGCAGATGCGTGCGAATGTCGTTCTAAGTGCCTGAATGGCGTTACGGATGCTGCGAATGTCGTTTTAAGTGCGTGATTGGCGTTGCGGATACGTGCGAATGTCGTTCTAAGCGTGAATGGCGTTGCGGATGCGTGCGAATGTCGTTTTAAGTGCGTGATTGGCATTGCGGATGCTTGCGAATGTCGTTCTAAGTGCGTGAATGGGCGTTGCGGATGCTTGCGAATGTCGTTTTAAAAGACTTAAAACGATATTCGCACGCATCCGCAACGCCATTCACGCACTTAGAACGACATTCGCACGCATCCGCAACGCCATTCACGCACTTAAAACGATATTCGCACGCAGTACTTTCTTGAAATATGATTGGAGCACTTTACGGAAATATGATAGGAGCACTTTACGGAAATATGATAAAGAGTACTTTCTTGAAATATGATAGGAGCAGTGTTCTTTTCTTTCCTTCTACTTCTTTTGACAAAGGCCCAGTCTGGATATCCACAAGTTTTAAGGGCTCCTCTGAGATGTTTCATTTCTTTAGCCTTCGCCTCTGTGCTAGTGGGGATGTTCTCGGCTCTGTGTTGCAGGGTTCTGATGACCCCCAGCTTGTGATCTAAAGGGTGGTGGGAGTCAAACATCAAATACTGATCTGTGTGTGTTGGTTTTCTGTAAACCTCTATTTCCAGTTTACCATTTTCCTTAACTTCTACCAAGCAGTCCAAGAAAGCCAGTTTGTTGTTTTGTACCTCTTCCCTTGTGAATTTAATGTTTTGGTCCACCGCATTAATGTGTTCTGTGAAAGCTTGTACTTCCTTCTGGTGGATTTTAACCCAGGTGTCATCAACATATCTGAACCAGTGGCTGGGTGCTATGCCCTTAAAGGTATTAAGCGCCTGTGTTTCTACCTCCTCCATGTAAAGGTTGGCCACAATAGGTGAAACTGGAGATCCCATAGCACATCCATGTTTTTGCTTATAGAACTTATCCCTGTATTTGAAATAGGTGGTATTCAGGCACAAGTCCAACAAGGAACACACCTGTTCTGGGTTGAGATCAGTTCTGCTGGTAAGAGTGCTGTCTTGGCCCAGCCGTTTTCTCACCATGTCAACAGCCTCCTTGGTGGGTATACAAGTGAAGAGAGATGTCACATCATAGGACACCATAGTTTCTTCTACACCGAGTACTATATCTTCAATCTTGTTGGTGAAATCCTGAGAGTTCTGGATGTGATGCTTAGAACTTCCCACCAAAGGTCCTAAGATGTTAGCTAGATATTTTGCCACCTTGTATGTTACCGAGTTGATGCTGCTGACTATAGGTCTTAGTGGGGCCCCTTCCTTATGTATCTTTGGGAGTCCATATATGCATGGATGTGCCTCACCAGGGTAGAGGCGATGATACATTGCTCGGTCAATGGCTTTATCCTTTTGAAGCTGTTGTAGTAAGTCTATGACTCTTTTCTTGTAACGGCTGGTGGGACCCCTTGTTGTTCGACACCAACTGTCTGCCATGTACAATGCTGTTTTAACACCTTAGTTGTGGAACAATGTCGAGCGATGTCACACATAGGACACCATAGTCTTCTTACACAGAGTCTATATTTCAATCTTGTTGGTGAAATCCTGAGAGTTCTGGATGTATGCTGAGAACTCCCACCAAAGGTCCTAAGATGTTAGCTAGATATTTTGCCACCTTGTATGTTACCGAGTTGATGCTGTGACTATAGGTCTTAGTGGGGCCCCTTCCTTATGTATCTTTGGGAGTCCATATATGCATGGATGTGCCTCACCAGGGTAGAGGCGATGATACATTGCTCGGTCAATGGCTTTATCCTTTTGAAGCTGTTGTAGTAAGTCATGACTCTTTTCTTGTAACGGCTGGTGGATCCCTTGTTTAAGTCTCATATGTGTTGTTATCGGCCAGGAGCATGGTCACCTTATCATGGTAGTCTGAGGTGTTGAGTACCACTGTGCATCTTCCTTTATCTGCCGGTGATGAATGGTGATACTGGAATCTTTCTTGGGGATGTTAGGCTCTTCTTTTGTGTAGACTTAACAAGGGATCCCAACCAGCCGTTACAAGAAAAGAGTCATAGACTTACTACAACAGCTTCAAAAGGATAAAAGCCATTGACCGAGCAATGTATCATCGCCTCTACCCTGGGAGGCACATCCATGCATATATGGACTCCCAAAGATACATAAGGGGGGCCCCATAGACCTATAGTCAGCAGCATCAACTCGGTAACATACAAGGTGGCAAAATATCTAGCTAACATCTTAGGACCTTTGGTGGGAAGTTCTAAGCATCACATCCAGAACTCTCAGGATTTCACCAACAAGATTGAAGATATAGTACTCGGTGGTAGAAAGAAACTATGGTGTCCTATGATGTGACATCTCTCTTCACTTGTATACCCACCAAGGAGGCTGTTGACATGGTGAGAAAACGGCTGGGCCAAGACAGCACTCTTACCAGCAGAACTGATCTCAACCCAGAACAGGTGTGTTCCTTGTTGGACTTGTGCCGAATACCACCTATTTCAAATACAGGGATAAGTTCTATAAGCAAAAACATGGATGTGCTATGGGATCTCCATTTTCACCTATTGTGGCCAACCTTTACATGGAGGAGGTAGAAACACAGGCGCTTAATACCTTTAAGGGCTAGCACCAGCCACTGGTTCAGATATGTTACATAGTAAACATAGTAACATAGTAACATAGTAATTAGGTTGAATAAAGAATTCGTCCATCAAGTCCACCTATCACTTTTTTTTTTTTTTTTTTTTAACCCTACTAACAGTTGATCCAGAGGAAGGAACAAAAAACCCCAGCTAAAAAAGGGGAAAAAAATTCCTTCCTGACTCCCACGGCAATCGGAAAGTATCCCTGGATCAACCAGATCTATATGATTAATACCAGTAATTCTCATATATTTTTAGTTTTAGAAACTTATCCAGGCCTTTTTTAAAGTTATTCAATGAACTTGCCATTACCACACTCTGCTGGAAGACAGTTCCACAGTTTCCACATGTTGATGACACCTGGGTTAAAATCCACCAGAAGGAAGTACAAGCTTTCACAGAAAACATTAATGCGGTGGACCAAAACATAAATTCACAAGGGAAGAGGTACAAAACAACAAACTGGCTTTCTTGGACCTGCTTGGTAGAAGTTAAGGAAAATGGTAAACTGGAAATAGAGTTTACAGAAAACCAACACACACAGATCAGTATTTGATGTTTTTGACTCCCACCACCTTTAGATCACAAGCTGGGGGTCATCAGAACCTGCAACACAGAGCCGAGAAACATCCCCACTAGCACAGAGGCGAAGGCAAGAAATGAAACATCTCAGAGGAGCCTTAAAACTTGTGGATATCCAGACTGGGCCTTTGTCAAAAGAAGTAGAAGGAAAGAAAGAACACGAATACCAACAGTGAAGGGGAAAAAGCAAGACCAGGAGGAAGAACATGGTCATCCCATATGAGCAGGGGTCTCGGAGAAATAAGAAGAATTTTCAAAAAACATCGTATCTGTCTGCTTTAAACCGAACAAACACACTGAAGGCAGCAATTGGTACATCCGAAAGACCCCATACCAAAACACAAGAAAAGCGACATATATATGCAGTGCAGTGCAGTGAAGAATGCTCTGATTGTATGTGGGGGAGACCAAACAGCAACTGCATCAACGTATGGCCCAGCACAGAAGAGCCAATTCCTCGGGTCAGGACTCAGCCGCGTATCTGCATCTTAAGGATAAAGGACATACCTTTGAAGATTGGTAATGTTAATATCTGGCGAAGGAACGTGACTGGTCAAGAGAGGTGTTAAGGAGGCCATTTATGTGAAAATAAAGAAACCAAGCCTAAACAGAGGTGGGGGGTTCGACACCAACTGTTTGCCATGTACAATGCTGTTTTAACACCTTACTCTGGGCGTTCCTATAACACCTCTTAGCCACTATCTAATCACACCCTTAACACCGGCTGTGATATGCTAATTGGATTTTCCAGGGTACATAATTGCCACAGATTCTTGTACAAGTCATTCTGAATTGAGGAAAGCCAGTCGGATGACTAGCGAAACGTCTCAAGAACTACATTTCAAGTCCAGTTGATCTAATTGAATAAACAGATATACCATGACTGGATGAATGAGAACCTTCACAAGCATATAGCAGGTAGATGTTATTAAAAGCCGCTAATAGCCAAAAAAAAAAAAAAAGAGAGATAAACCCATGCTTCCCGGTTGTCACGGTATGTGACGTGTTGACACAGGCACCCGATGCAAAAGGCTGAAGATTTGTTTTTGCGCTACTTTTGGAAACAAACGTATTTCAATGGTATCCTGGGTTTTGTGTGTCTGTGTCCCTTAGTATGGTAGATAAAAGATAGAAATATGTAGCATTAAAAGGTTTCCAATATCAGTTTAAAATCGTGATAGATTAATAATAAAAAACCTATAAGATTAAAACTCAATAAAAGCACTTACACCACAGTCTGGGATTAGGCATCCAGAAAAACTCACAACCACTTCTGGTATAATGAGTGCAGGTGTCTATTCAGTGCAATAAAATTAATTTTCAATGGTAGCATTAGACCGCACTAGAACCACCTTCCTGATTCTTGATTGCAGTAAATCTCGCTAAATGATTACTGCATTGCGGGAACCCAGAAGGTAAGAGGAGCGCCAAGGTAAGTATTACATCTTCCCCTAGATATTCAGATAGTGTTGTGCTACACAAAACTTTGTCAACCATAAAAAATTCAGAGGATGTGCAATCATTACAGGGGGATCTAGATAGATTGTCACTGGGCTGCTAAGTTTCGGATGAGATCAATGTGATAAATGTAAGGTGATGCATTTTTGGCCTTAAAAATCCTTAGTGCTTTATACTATAAATGGCTCAGTGAAGGAATCCCTGTTGGAAAGGGATCTTGGAGTTTTGGTGGATAACAAACTTAAAGGTAGCACAGCAGTGCCAGGCGCAACACCAGAGCCAGCATGGTATTGTCTTGTATAAAGAGAGGTATGGATTCAAGGGGAGAAACATTTATTCTTCCTCTTTACAAAGATTGGTAAGGCTTTATTGGAATGCAGTGCAATTTTGGAATCCTGTGTACAAAAAGGACATCTTTGAAATGAAAAGAGTTCAGAGAAGTGAACTAGTTAATAAGGGGATTGGGGGAGCTTGAATATGAAGAGAGACACTGAATAAGTTACAATTATGTAGCGCAGAGACAAGGCGCTTGCATGGGGATATGATTATTGTGTATAAATATATTAACGGCCCATACAATAAACTATCTGGGGCATTGTTCACCAATAGAACATATCAGAGGAACCCATGGACATCCCTTAAGACTTGAAGAAAAAAGGTTTAGGTTTCAATTTTGGAAAGGGTTTTTCACTGTAAAGACGGTAAATCTATGTAACTCCAGTCTTCCAGTGGAATGTGATGGCAGGTTCATTGGACAGTTAAATTAAAAAAAAAAGCTGTGGATCTTTTCTGCAAACAAGGAATGTTGAGTTACTGATATTGATAAATAAAGTAGAGTTGATCCAAGGAAATATTTCCCCTTCATTAATTTGGTGGGGTTTTTTTTTGCATTCCTCTGGATCAGCAGTTAGGCAGGAAATGAGGATATTGCTAGATGGGTTGGAACTCCGCGCACTGAAACTGCCGCTCGCCAATCACGACGCGACTGCCGGTCCCGCCCCTCTGCTTGCATTTTCAGCAAGCAGCTGGCAGCGCGGGTGGAGGAAAGAGGGAAGGTAAGTAATGTTTTGGGCATTTTATGATAATACAAATAGAGCGGTTGGGGGCTGGGGGACAGGGGAATGTTATGTAAAATTTTTTTAGAAGGGTGGACATACCCTTTAATCACGTCTAGTTTATCACAGCAGGTAAGTCAATGGTTCTAAATCTTTAGAATATCCTGATTTTCGTATGAGACTTTAACTTAACAAAGACACTAGTATATTAAATAGGCCTAGAAATTAGGGAAGTACGAAAGCTTGTCCATGAAATTGTTTGTAAAATGTTAACATTTTAAATTTAAATGCAGAATTAGTGGGTTGGAGCTCCCAACTCATAAGTAAAATCACAAACGTAATTATTTAAATTGTAAGCACACTTTAACTATTGTAATAATTATAATAATTATACTACTAAGTCTATTGTCTAAATTTTTTTTTTAATTTGCAATGTCACAAGACAAGTTTAATACATAATTCCCTGGAATAGAATCTACTGTATTTAAATAAGCCAAAGTAATAATCCAAACCTTTGCAGAATTTTTGTCTTTTTGACCAGACCCATACATAACTGGAAGATGCAACTGATTGTAAAGTGTTTAGACAGATTACACCATCAAGAAAAGGGCAAGCTTCTAGCAATGAAAAATGTCTGGGAATGGAAATATTGCCTTGAATAATCTAACAACAGACTTAGATTCATTGCCAGTCAAAAACAATGTCCCTGTTACAGAACGCTTAAGGATACAGGATAAAAATTGGGAGTCGCTAGAAGGGAGGGCGGTTAATTTTAAAATAAATAATACTCTGATCTAAGACAATGGAATTAGCATTAATCATTAAAATCCACCCTTTAATGAATTCAAACTGTAAATATACCCTTATAAATCTTTTAAAATCTGTAGTGCACCTCCCATGTAGAGATTTTGTTTGTAAATGCCTGCATAAACATATCACCTAAAACATTTTGATCATCGTAACTAGTATGTATATCCTATGCATAAATGTATGTACATTCAAAACTATTTCATTTATTTTTTATCAGCCTTCTTGCAATAATGATAGTGACCTTTGCCTGTTTGAAATGTTGCCTTAGGGCTTATTCACACCAAAGCGCAGCGGAACATCGCGTTTATAATTGCATATGTTGTTCTGCTGCGTTAACAACGCCATTCATTTCTGTGTGCACTGTGTTTTGGTGTGATGTAAAATGCACCAAAACGTGCTCTAGTGTGAATGAGCCCAAAAGCATTTAATTTAGTTAAAGATTAAGATTTTATTTATCTTCTTTATATAACTGACATTTGGGGGATAAACAGTTTCCAAACAGTGTTGGAGGCATTGATGGAAATCCCATACAACCAGGGATTCCTGAAAATAGCAGCAGCAGCAGGTACAATTACAAACAAATGCAACAGGACTCCACAGACATTATGTCAAATCTGAAACAAAATGCTATTTGAGGCTCCACATGTGGATCGCATCAGTAAAAAACAGCAAATACTTCTGACTCCTGAAGGATTTGTTCTTGGAGGGAGTTACCTGCCTGCATAGATCCATTGGCAGATGATGGAATCCATACTAATCTTAAAAAAGCTGCATTTTTGCAGTGAACGTGTTGAGTATACCAAGCAAGCACAGGATCAGAACCCTGTATTGGTACCCAGAGGATAGGTAACTGCAAATATCACACTTTGCATTTTAAACCCCCTAACAGAATAGTCCACAAGGATTGGATATTGAATGGGTTGTGTTTTTTTACTGGTGTTTTAGTTGACTTGCCATAGATGAATATATGCTTTTAAAAAAAGTATTGGATCGCGTAAATGTCCCTTATCCATTTTTTTATGTGGTTAAAGTATATTTGTGGTTTTGAATCAATATAACAGTACCCTATAACTGATCTATTATTAATTTGTCTAATTTATGTTATGGTGGGGAGAGGATTGCACAGCCCACCTGTAATACAAATCCTTACCATAAGAATGAAACAGGGATGCTTAGAACTCGAACCCGAGTTCGAGCCGAACTGTTCGAGTTCGAACGGACCGGACTTTTCGAACTATCTCGGACGCGGACTTTCGATATTTCCGGAATTTCGATGATTTATCGATGTTCGAACGTTCGAACGTTCGAATCCGCGGTAAAATGTACATGGATCTAGGCGCGAACATCGAATTGCGAGTAAAGTCTCCATTACAGCTATACGCGAGCATCGAATCTGCGAGTAAAATGTCCATGTTACCTCGAACGTTCGAACGGAAAGCTCGAAAGTAGCGCGTGTAAGAGTAAAATCGATTTTACGAAAGTCCTGGATATTGGAACATGCTCCCCAGACCATTTCCCAGGTCCCACAGCCATTTACATTAAGTTACCATTAATATTAGTTGTATTGACTCGAACTTTCGAACTATTTGCCTCCCATAGACTTTATTTTACAATAGTTCGAAAGTTCGAAAACGGACGAACTTTCAATAGTTCGACCATCTCTAAATGAAACCCAGGCTCAGTAGCTAACCACAAACCTCTCACCTAGAGAAACACATCCCCCAACCTGAAGTGCAGATGACTTATGTATATCATTGAATGATAAGGAACAGTGCTCTAATAAAACCAGACTAAAAGCCTTCATACCAAAAGTCGCAATCCTGTGGGGTGACCCACAACGCAAGATGAGTATGCACTGCCATTTTACCCAATAATTGTGCCATGTATGGAACTTTGTCTGCCAAAACGGGCATTTGGTCAGCGCTCGTTGCCTGATCTGCTGGGGTGGATCAATAAGCCCTGATCAAACTGCCGTACACGGCATGATTGTCGGACGGAATGGCCATGCATACACATCGTGGATCATGGGTTAGCGCCACGATTGCACTGTTATATGCACCTAAGCTCTTTTAAGATCTGAGGATTTATTAATTCTGGTTCTGGGTTTTATTGTTATTAACTAATTGTTTCCGGCCATATCCACTGTCGCCATTGAATATTTGTTGGCAGAAATTGTCTTTTGTGGCACTGACAAGTGCCTTTTTTGGGCTTAAGGGGCCCCCTTCCAGCACTTAGAAGTGCTTGCAAGCACTGACAAGCTTTTGTTGAGGTCTGCAGCAGCTTGACCCTTGGGGGCATCTTTTTTTCTTCCCAGCTGACGACACCAACTCTGCTGATAATGCCGACCACTCCTGGTGCTGGGGACATCAATGTTGTTCGGTGTTGTCGAAGTCTTGATGCAAGTCTTTTTTCTTTCAGCCGGCGACACCAACTTGCTGATGCGCTGACATCAGCCGATGTCACTGTGGCCGCCAGTGCCACGCAGAGCTGGCGACATTAACGATGTCGTGTTACACCTCTTAAATAGGTTTGCAGAAGACCAAATCAAATTGTGATTGGTTAATATTCAATTGCAATCATATGATCACACAATAACTAATCAGATTTTATTTTGATAAGATTATTTTGTAATTTTAAACAGAAAACTGTGAACCCTTCGCTCACTTGCAATGCTGAAATCTTCTTATTAACATTTATACATCTCCTTTGTTATTGTGTGTGATATTTATGGGCACATCTAGACCATTATTATTATTTTGGTTAAAAATGAAATATAATGTATTGAGCAACTAAAATCTCAAAGATCCATTAATTCTGCCTATAGCTGGTCCTTCATCCGAAAATGCTTAGCGGGGAGCAACTGCAGGGGTCCTGGGAGCCAAGGGGGCCAATCTTATATTTTTCCTATGACAGATACAGCCTCCTCACAGAAACCACTGTGGATGAAGCACAGATCGGCGCCCAATCATAGTTTTGCAGGGTGCCAAGTGATCCTAGTTATGCCACTGGGCAGTTCCCAACTGTTTTCAGCTTTTCCAACTTCTTAACTATAGCGTGCATGTAAACTAATGTTTAGATAGAAACAGTAGGGACCTGTCGGCGTTTGTTCTTGCTACTGGGTTTCTTGGGTTTTGAACCTCATTTAAGGCACTTCCCATGAGCGATTAGCTCTGAGAGCGATTTCCGTGTTTAAAGAGTATTTTTCTGTTTTAAGAGAATGACAGCGTTAAAAAACTAAAGCGTTTATTAACTGTGGTTGCAGCCTAGTAAATGTACTAACCTAACCACTATTATTTCTAGGAGGGTGCCTGTGTAAGTAATTAATAACTAGTGATTTTTATTTTTTTTACTACTTACTGCTTGAATAAGGTGGTAGAATTGTTGAGTAAACTCAAAGCACTGGATTACTAAAACAAATACGTGTTTTAAAAAAACACTGTTACCGTGGAGCGGGGGCTGGTAGGAGACAAGGAAAGGTTTTTTTTTTTTCTTCTCTCTCTCTGATTGGATGGGGGTTTGTAACTTATTGGTTTAAATTGGCTGAGGCTGTTGGCTCTGGTTGGTTTTGAACCCATTTAAAGCACTTCCCATGAGACGATTAGCTTGAGCGATTTCCTGTTTTAAAGAGATTTTTCTGTTTTTAAGAGATTGACAGCGTTAAAAAACTAAAGCGTTAAAACAAGAAAGCGTTAAGAACAAACACTATTTTCTGCTGTGTCTCTGCTGTGTATTGCGTTTAGTATGGACAGTTTTGTTGGGGCCGAGCAATGTGCATCCTGCCGCATGTATGGGATCTTGGAGCAGCCGCCCCAGGGGACCTATGTATGTGTCAGGTGTGAGGGGGTGCCCATTTGGAATCTGAGGTTACAGAGTCAAGGGGTAAAATGCAGCATTGCAGGACTTGGCAAACCTGGGGGAAATGCAGGTACTGGCAGGGGCCAGTAAACTGGTGGGTGGAGATGGGGCAGATAAGGTGGAGAAGGAAGATAGATTTGTAAGGGTCACCAGGGGAAGTAGGGGACGGAAGGATAGGGGGGCTTTTCCAGCTGGTCGATCCAAACAGATTTGCCATTTTAGGTGAAGATGTGGAGGACGATGGCTCGGAAGCAGCAATGTTTGGAGCGGGCCTTTCCCTTGAGCACCCAGGGGACGGCCATCTCCCATACCAGGGAGGGAGAACTGGGGGCTAGGAAGGATTGACAGGTGGTAGTGGTAGGGGACTCCATTATAGGAAGTGTAGATAGGGGGTAATCTGTCGCCAGGACCCTGCATGCGAACAGTGTGTTGTCTGCCGGTGCTAGGGTTTCGACATGTGGTGGATCGTGTAGACAGGTTATTGGGGGGGTGGGGTGACCGGCGTTTGGTTCACATTGGTGCCAATGACAAGAGTTAGAGGGGGAGGTGAGGTCTTAAAAATGATTTCCGAGAATAGGGGCCAAGTTAAAAGCAAGGACCTCCCGGGTAGTGATTTCAGAAATAACTACGCAGCCACGTGCTACGCTAGGTGGAACGGGAGGTCAGGAGTATAAATGCGTGGCTAAGAGAGTGGTGTAAGGAGATGGGGTTTGGGTTTTAGAGAACTGGGCTGACTTTTGTGGCTACAGGCTCTTTAGTAGTGACGGATTGCACCTCAATGGTGGTGGTGCAAAATGTTTTTTGGGGGAGAGGGGAGAAGATGCTAGGGGGTTGGAGGAGATTTTAAAATAGGTATGGGGGGGAGGGGAACGTTTAACTACACAGGGTTAGATAGAGAAGTTAGGGATCTGGGGGGGGCTAGTAACACAACGGAGGGAGGAGAGGAGGAGGGGGGGGAGCATAGAGGATAAGGAGGCATGTACGACCAGTATGGAAGTAAATCAATTGATAATCTAAAAATGTATGTTTACAAATGCAAGGAGTCTGGCTGGAAAAACCGCGCGAAACTTGAAATAATAGCGTTAAAAGAAAGGTATGATGTAATGGTATAGCAGAATCATGGCTTAATGATTCACACACTGGACGTAAATATTGAAGGGTACTCCTATTTAGACATGACCGAGTAATAAGAAAGGGGAGGAGTATGTATGTATGTTAAACAGGAATTGAGCCAAATTTAAAAGATGGAATGTATGGGGGGGCAGCAAACGATGCGACGAAACATTATGGGTGGAACTGTGTACAGGAAGCAAAAAGGTAGGTAAATAATTGTTGAGAGTGGTTATAAAGCCCCCAAATGCCGGGGAGGAGGTGGAAATATCTCCATATGCAGTTGGCGAAGGCTGCTGGTATGGGGCATGTTTCTGGTATGGGGGATTTTAACTACCCTGAAATAGATGATTGGAGTAATGGAACTGCCAGCACCTCAAAAGGTATAAAGTTCTCAAATTTCCTATATGAGCATTTTTTTCACAGATGGTAGAAGTTCCTACTAGAAAGAATGCGTTGTTGGATTGGTGATATCTAATAACACAGAGCTACATTTGGAGATGAAGGTAATGGAAGCTTAGGGAATAGTGACCATGATATAGTGTCATTTAATATAGGTTTGCAGAAAACTAAAGTGCACTGGCTTAACAAAAACTTTTAACTTTAGGAAAGCTATTTATGCTTTTAAAGGAATCGCTCCTGCTATAGACTGGGGGGAACTGTTTCTAGGTAAAGATACTGAGCAGATGTGGACCACTTTAAAGGGATATTAAACTATAACATTTCCAAATGGTACCTTTAGGAAAACAAGTGTAAAAAATTAGGTCCACTCCTGCATGGCTTAATGCTCAGGTAAAAAGGGAAATGGAAAAAAAGAAAAGGGCTTTTAAAATTTGAAAGCAGAAGGCACAGAACAGGCTTACAGGGACTTCAAAAGTTGAATAAAGAGTGCAGAGAAAGAAATTAAACTACCTAAAATAGAAAATGAAAACACGATTGCCGAACAAGCAAGTCCAACCCAAGATGTTTTTTAAGTATATAATGGTAAAAAAATGAGGACTGAGAATGGGGACCATTAAAAATGGAGCTGAGGTGGTTGTAGAGGATGCCGAAAAGGCTAATCTGCTAAACCGTTTTTTTTACATCGGTTTTTACTGTTGAGGAATCCTTACAGTAGGGATTGTAACAATGTGCAGGGAGGAAATGAAGAGTCTTCACATTGGATAACGAAGATATGGTACGGAATCAATTAGACAAAGTTAATATCAATAAAGCGCCAGGCCCAGATGGATTGCATCCTAGGATTTTAAAAGAGCTTAGGTCAGTTCTAGCAAGAACACTGTGTCTCATCTTTTCAGATTCGCTTTGTCTGGGATGTGCCGCTGGATTGGAAAAAAGCCAATGTAATCACAATATTCAAAAAGGTAGTCGTTCACAGCTGGTAACATAGACCTGTAAGCCTAACATCAGTGGTAGGGAAGGGGATGGAAACTTTGTTAAGGGATCATATCCTTGACTTTCTCCAAGAATCATCTTATTAGTAGTAGTCAGCATGGATTTTATGAAGAAAAGAGATCATGCCAGACAAATTTAATTGGTTTTTATGAAGAAGTGAGTAAGAAGTTAGATTCAGGCACAGCTGTGGATGTGGTATATTTGGATTTTGCAAAAGCCTTGATACTGTGCCACATAGGCGACTAATGTATAAACTGAGGACTGTTGGCGGGAAGAAACATTTGTTCATGGAAGAGAACTGGTTATTGGACCGCAAACAGAGAGTGGTGGTTAATGGAGCAAACATCTATGTGGGCTAAGTTCTAAGCGGAGTTCTCAGGGTTCTGTACTGGGGCGCTTTCTGTTTAATCGTTTTATAAATGACTTAGAAGGGGCATTGAGAGCAAGGTTTCTGTGTTTGCTGATGAACTAAATTATGCAGAGCTTTGGAAACCTTCAATGATGTGCAAGTGCTGCAAGCAGACACTAGATGATTATAAAATGGGCAGCAGAATGGCAGATGAGATTCAATGTTGATAATAGAGGTGATGCAGTTGGGATTTAATACCCTGCCACCTACACCATAAATAACTTGTGTTTAAGTGCATCTGAAATGGAAAAAGATTTGGGGGTTCTGGTAGATACAGACTTAGCTGTAGCAAACATGCCAGGTAGCAACAGCTAGAGCTAGCAAGATATTGTCTTGTATAAGAGGGGAATGGAATCAAGAAGAAGCAAAAATATTATCTCCCTCTGTACAAGGCACTGTAAGCCTCATTGGGAATATGCGGTGCAGTTTTGGAACCCATATACCAAAAGAGACATCCTTGGGAATTGAGGCAGTTCAGAGAAGGGCAACCTAATTATTTTCAGGGGTTTTTTTCTTTAAACTGGGGAATGGACGGGGCTTGATTTGCAGTGATTTAAACAAGTTCAGGGCTGTTTACATGAGGAAGCGGCGTTGCGGTTGGGACATGATACACCTTATACAAATACATTAGATGCCCATCACAGTCGCCCTCTCTGGTGCATGTTCAACTCTATGGTACCTCTCCACCGCCTGCGCCTCTCACGTCTCGGCATCCGGGTGACGGTTGGACAGCACCGGCCCCGTTTCTCTCTCCCACCGTTCGGAGACTTTAACAAGGGATCCCACCAGCCGTTACAAGAAAAGAGTCATAGACTTACTACAACAGCTTCAAAAGGATAAAGCCATTGACCGAGCAATGTATCATCGCCTCTACCCTGGTGAGGCACATCCATGCATATATGGACTCCCAAAGATACATAAGGAAGGGGCCCCACTAAGACCTATAGTCAGCAGCATCAACTCGGTAACATACAAGGTGGCAAAATATCTAGCTAACATCTTAGGACCTTTGGTGGGAAGTTCTAAGCATCACATCCAGAACTCTCAGGATTTCACCAACAAGATTGAAGATATAGTACTCGGTGTAGAAGAAACTATGGTGTCCTATGATGTGACATCTCTCTTCACTTGTATACCCACCAAGGAGGCTGTTGACATGGTGAGAAAACGGCTGGGCCAAGACAGCACTCTTACCAGCAGAACTGATCTCAACCCAGAACAGGTGAGGTAGGGTTAAAAAAAAAAAAAAAAAACAAAAAGTGAATAGGTTGGAACTTGATGGACGAATGTCCTTTATTCAACCTTAATTTACTATGTTACTATGTTACTATGTTACTATGTAACATACTGAACCAGTGGCTGGGTGCTAGCCCTTAAAGGTATTAGCGCCTGTGTTTCTACCTCCTCCATGTAAAGGTTGGCCACAATAGGTGAAAATGAGATCCCATAGCACATCCATGTTTTTTGCTTATAGAACTTATCCCTGTATTGAAATAGGTGGTATTCAGCACAAGTCCAACAAGGAACACACCTGTTCTGGGTTGAGATCAGTTCTCTGGTAAGTGCTGTCCTGGCCCAGCCGTTTTCTCACCATGTCAAACAGCCTCCTTGGTGGGTATACAAGTGGAAGAGAGATTCACATCATAGGACACCATATTTTCTTCTACACCGAGTACTATATCTTCAATCTTGTTGGTGAAATCCTGAGAGTTCTGGATTGTGATGCTTAGAACTTCCACCAAAGGTCCTAAGATGTTAGCTAGATATTTTGCCACCTTGTATGTTACCGAGTTGATGCTGCTGACTATAGGTTTAGTGGGGGCCCCGCCTTATGTAATCTTTGGGATCCATTATGCATGGATTGCCTCCCAGGTTAGAGGCGATGAATACATTGCTCGGTCAATGGCTTTTATCCTTTTGAAGCTGTTGTGAGTAAGTCTATGACTCTTTTCTTGTAACGGCTGGTGGGATCCCTTGTTAAGTCTACACAGGAAAGAAGAGCCTCTACATCCCTCAAGAAAATTCCAGTATCACCCATTCACCGGCAGATTAAAGGAAGATGCACAGTGGTACTCACACCTCAGACTACCATGATAAGGTGACCATGCTCCTGGCCGATAACAACACATATGAGACTTAACAAGGGATCCCACCAGCCGTTACAAGAAAATGAGTCATAGACTTACTACAACAGCTTCAAAGGATAAAGCCATTGACCGAGCAATGTATCATCCATCGCCTCTACCCTGGTGAGGGCACATCCATGCATATATGGACTCCCAAGAATACATAAGGAAGGGGCCCCAACTAAGACCTATAGTCAGCAGCATCAACTCGGTAACATACAAGGTGGCAAAATATCTAGCTAACATCTTAGGACCTTTGGTGGAAGTTGCTAAGCATCACATCAGAACTCTCAGGATTTCACCAACAAGATTGAAGATATAGTACTCGTGTAAGAAACTATGGTGTCCTATGATTGTGACATGCTCTCTTCACTTGTTATCCCACCAGGAGGCTGTTGACATGGTGAGAAAACGGCTGGGCCAAGACAGCACTCTTACCAGCAGAACTGATCTCAACCCAGAACGGTGTGTTCCTTGTTGGACTTGTGCCTGAATACACCTATTTCAAATACAGGATAAGTTCTATAAGCAAAACATGGTGTGCTATGGGATCTCCAGTTTTCACCATTGTGGCCAACCTTTACATGGAGGAGATAGAAACACAGGCGCTTATACCTTTAAGGGCATAACACCCAGCCACTGGTTCAGATATGTTGATGACACCTGGGTTAAAATCCACCAGAAGGAAGTACAAGCTTTCACAGAACACATTAATGCGGTGGACCAAAACATTAAATTCACAAGGGAAGAGGTACAAAACAACAAACTGGCTTTCTTGGACTGCTTGGTAGAATTAAGGAAAATGGTAAACTGGAAATAGAGGTTTACAGAAACCAACACACCCAGATCAGTATTTGATGTTTGACTCCCACCACCCTTTAGATCACAGCTGGGGTCATCAGAACCCTGCAACACAGAGCCGAGAACATCCCACTAGCACAGAGGCGAAGGCTAAAGAAATGAACATCTCAGAGGAGCCCTTAAATTGTGGTATCCAGACTGGGCCTTTGTCAAAAGAAGTAGAAAGGAAAGAAAGAACACGATACCAACAGGGAAGGGGAAAAGCAAGACAGGAGGAAGAACTGGGTCATCCCATATGTAGCAGGGGTCTCCGAAAATTAAGAAGAATTTTCAAAAAACATCGTATCCCTGTCTGCTTTAAACCGAACACACACCTGAGGCAGCAATTGGTACATCCGAAAGACCCAATACCAAAACCAAAAAGCGACATCATATATGCATGCAGTGCAGTGAAGAATGCCCTGATTTGTATGGGGGGACCAAACAGCAACTGCAACATCACGTATGGCCCAGCACAGAAGAGCCAATTCCTCGGGTCGAGGACTCAGCCGTGTATCTGCATCTTAAGGATTAAGGACATACCTTTGAAGATTGTAATGTTAATATACTGGCGAAGGAACGTGACTGGTTCAAGAGAGGTGTTTAGGAGCCATTTATGTTGAAAATAAAGAAACCAAGCCTAAATAGAGGTGGGGGGTTCGCACCAACTGTCTGCCATTACAATGCTGTTTTAACACCTTACTCTGGGCATTCCTATAACACCTCACCCTCTTAGCCACTATCTAATCACACCCTTAACAACCTGGCTGTGATATGCTAATTGGGATTTTTTCCAGGGTACATAATTGCCACAGATTCTTGTACAAGTCATTCTGAATTGAGAAAGCCAGTCGGATGACTAGCGAAACGTCTTCGAACTACATTTCAAGTCCAGTTTGATCTAATTGAATACAACAGATATCACCTGCTAGTTTTTTTTGCTATTGTCATCTACAAGAAAATGTTTATACCATTGTTAAAATGACAGCATAAATACTTTTTCAATCGTCTATATAATACAATGTTAAAGTAGCACAAATATTATTTGTACAATCCTGTATTAATTTATATCTGTCTAGTTACATTTTATTTCCTCTATTTATTTATATTCACTGCTTTTAATTTGTCTACCTACATAGATACTATCCATTTTTTTCAGTTTAGCTTAAAGGAATAATTCACACAAAAAGGGAACTATTCTTTAAAGCAGTGATTGAAGATGGAAGGTAAAGGACTTATTCCTTACCTTCTGTTCTTCAATCACTTGACCAGGATCGAAGGTAAATATATTTACAGCGGCTCATTTGAAAATTGCAGACCACTTCTGGTTTAGTTTACTCTAGCGTGCATATCGCATATGCGCACTATATGAATCTAACCAGGAAGTGTTCTGGACTTGTCAACTGAGCTGCGGCAGATTGCGCACAGTAAATATACTCACCTTCGATCCTGGATCCTGGTCAAGTGATTAAGAACGGAAGTAAAGAGTAGTCCTTTACCTCCCGGTCTTTAATCACTGCTTTAAAGGAATAGTTCACTTTTGTGTGAACTATTCCTTAACATAATGATCCTTCTGTTAATTGACATAGCATTGCCTCTAGCAAAATCTGAGGTGTGAACCTGAAAGTAATTCATTATTTAGCTTGAATTATATTTTTAGTACATTTTATATAAAACTATTTCATCTAATAATAAATTGTTATTTTTAAACTTAAACTAAAACGATTTTGATAATATTTAAAGGGCTTACCTGTAGGGTACATTAGAGGGTCCCGTACTCACCAAAAACATTTACACTAGCGGAGTATACCTCAATTTTTGAGTAGTGGAATGATAGCACTTACACAGTAACACAGTTTTTATATTTGTACACAAAGTATTTGTTTTGTGAGTACCCCCCCCTCCTTATTACTGCCTTCTGGCAGTTTTGGCAGCACTTATAACCTCTGCACAGCCTTACTGCCAACACTGTAGAAATATTTTCTATAACTTCCTGACGGGGTTGCTGCTAATAACTATTGTATTCTGATGGGCACCTATAGCCTGTATGTCTTGAAAGAAACTAACCGAGGGGTGGTGGGTTAGTTTATGCTTCGGTAACTGCCTGCCGTACTAAACAAAACTACAGGGTGGGCGGGTGGTTAAGGTTGACACTTTCATGTGAATGAAACATCAAGCCAAGGTATTCCTGCCAGTCCTGAACAATAATGCTTTCTGCCAGCTGTTATAGGGGTAACAGAGAACAGACAAGTTTTTGATTTCTTTTAGCTATCTGCAGAACCAAACCTATAAGAACATCTGTCTGCACTCTGCAGGGCAAGCACAGGACCAAGGGATTCCTGAAAGGGTTAGCAATATCAGTGGCAAGTGTACTGCATCACCATTTCACCACACACACCCTGGTGGTGGGTGATTCTACTATGTTTTGATCTGTTGAATGTAGCCAGATTTCATTGTGTACTGTTGAACTTCTGGGGGAACTTCTGTTGAGAACTTGCTGTAAATGGCTCTCAGACCTGGAAATGGTCCAGGGAACAATGGAACTTCTGGTTTTCCGCAGCCATTTTCGGTAATCCTTGAAGGGCCGAATTATTGAATCATCGAGATTATGGAACTTCTGAAAGTCCCACGGGTGAACATTTGGCAGGCCACGTGGCTCACACAGGACCCTCTCCTGGGTCCTCAGAAGTGCCCTTGTGGCACTTACAAGAGTCTATTGGGGCTTAATGGGTCCCACTGCTCCTCGAACTCAGACCACCCTCCCCAGAACCGATAGTGCCATTGTGACCCTTGGTGGGCCCTTTGTAACACTGAAAAGGGCCTTTTGGGGCTTAGGGGTCCCACATTTTAACCTGGGGACCCCCCTTCCCCCACTCATAAATGCACTTGTGGCCCTTGAGAGTTCCCTTGTGGCACTGACAACTGCCTTTTGCGTGCTTAAGGGTTCCCGCAGATCAAACCAGGACCCCCTAGTCACTGACAGTGCTTTGTTGGGAGTCCTGCAGCTCGAAACCAGGACCCCCATTGGTTCTTAGAAGTCCCTTATGGCTCTAATAAGAGCCTGTATGATAGTGGGGTCCCACATCTCAAAATCAGGACCACCCCTGGTCCCTAAATGGGGCCTTTTCAGGTCTCCAGTGTCTTCTTTTGCTGAGATTGACATTAAAACCAACTCCGCTGATGTTGCACGTACCAACTGCGTCCACCAGTGACACCACCGATGCTGGCAACATCAACGTCGCCAGTTTGCTGAACTCTTGATCCGAAATCTTCTTTCTTCTCTTTCTTCCTCTCTTTCTTGCCATCACTCCGTGACTTCTGAGTTTCTGCGGGGAGTTTTGCACCTCTTTATATAGGTTTTGCTGAAGGACCAAATCCAATTGTAATTGGTTATATTTTTAATGCTTGCAATCATACGATCACACATTACTATCATATTTTAATATTTCATTCAAATATGATAATGGTTAATGTGTGATCACATATTACACTCAAGTCAACAACTGGTTGCGCTTTAGCATAACAGTACAGCACGGGTCAGTGGTTGAGCACTGATACATTGCAGCACTTGAGTCCTGAGTTTCGAATCCAATCTTGGACACATCTGCAAGAGTTGGTATATTCTCCCAGTACTTGCGTTGGGTTTTCAAATAAGTGTGCTGAGATTGTAAGCTCTTCGGGGCAGGGCCTGATGTGAATGTATACATATAATTGTAAAGCGCTACAGAAGATGTTGGCGCTATATAAATTCACAGTAATAATAATAGTATTGCTCAAATGAATTGTGTTGGTTGTATAAATATAACAAGAACCATAAACTACTCCTCCACCATAATCGAAAATATTTTATAAAGGTGGGGTTTTTTTTTTGTTGTTTTTAATAAACACAGGGAGATTCAATAATGTTCTTATCGTTTAAAATGGTGCAATTTTTGCCCACAACCATCAGAACTTATGTAACATTTGAAAGCTAACATCTGATTGGTTGGGGCAAATTTAGCACCATTTTAACGATAAGAACTTTTATGAATAACCCCATTGATTCTTAGAGACAGTGTGATATTAATAAAGGTTGCTAATATTGTTAAATATAAAAATGTGGACATACAAAACATGTTATACATTTTAAATTTGCCTTTAAAGGGACTGACACCCCCTCTTTCCAAAAAGTGATATATTGTAGATAACCCCCCAAAACCTTTGTTTTAGTCAATTTAGAAATCAGCTCACACACAGAGCTATTATACTTACATGCTCCTCCTCCTCCACCGCCGTGGCTCTGCACTTCCGGGTAAGGAGGGAGTCAGTGATCGGCGTGCGGTGACGTCACGACAAATCACTAACTGCCATTCCCGGACCAGTGTCCACTGCGCTGCTCAAGAACACAAAAAAACAAGCAGCCACAGTGGAGATGGGAGAAAACCCGGAAGCGGCGGTGGAACGAGGAGCTTGTGAGTAAATAACTCAATGTGGGAGCCAATTTCTAACTTTTGACTAAAACAAGTTAAGGTTTTGGGGGGTTATCTACAATATCACTTTTTGAAAAGAGGGGTAGACAGTCCCTTTTAAGTAAATTTACAGTGCTTGTTATATTGTAACTCTAACATATCTGATAAATGTTTTAAAAAAACAATCTTCAAATCCCCCAATACTGTATATTAGGGGTTTATATCTGAAAATCAATCACCCTAGGACTTATAAACGAGGAGAATGGTGGGAGGCAATAGAAGTAAAGCTCAACAATAAAAAAACATGTCTTCCACACTGCACCAATCTTAAAAAAAGCAGACATATGAAGGAAACATGCATAACAAATGAAGCATGGCATTACATGGTGGTGTAAAGGCCAACACCCAAAAAATAAATCTCTGCTTGTTGCCACTATTTGAATGATCTTTGCTTATGAATGACTTTTGTAGACAAGCTACTAATGACCCGAGCATAGGGCTCTTCACTTTTGACATAAATGTAATTTGCCTAGGGCTTTTTGCATTTATTTTGTTACAGAAATTGAATATGACATATAAGATAATAAAATGTCACATACACAAGAACCTGGGTTGCAAGAAGGAAGCATAGGCAGTTATTTTTTTTTGTAAAAAAATGCCACTGAAATGTATTCTCTAAACATGCATAAATGTACTGATACAGATGGGAGCTATCTCCCACTGGTCTCTCAGTATCCATTGCTATAGCAACAGTTTTTTAATAGATACTGGTAAATGATTTTTTTGTGAATTTTCTCACAGTATTGTTGATAAAATTTGATTTATTCAAATACTTAAATGACTCCACAAACACACTACAACAAAGTCGACACTATCTAGGCGCAACAAAGTAAATTTTCTTTGTAAACATGTTTAGCTTTTGTAGCAAAAAAAGTAAAGAAGTAGAAAAAAATATACTTTTTTCTTTTTATCTTCAACGCAGATTTAAGCAGAAAAAAATGGGAATCAGACTTACAGATAATAAAATAGCTAAACCTGTTTTACTGCCTGATAAATATTTTATTACAGAAGCATGCAGAGCAAATCAGCAGGAAAATATATCCACATGCTCTCCTAGAATGTCTCTATAATGCCACACCCGGTATCCAAGGGCATGACTGGAAATCATCAGCAAAACTAAAATGCCCCTCTCCTCCCTACAGTTGCCTAGGGTGTGGTGTGTGTATCTTAATCTGTGGGAGGAAGAAGATGGATCCCCCCCCAAATAAACCAGGCCCCCTTTCAGGTCCCCTGGCAGTTACTGCTCTGCATGTTTTCAGATAAGCTTCTTAAGCAAAGCATGGCTGTCCAAAGCTGCATTAACTAGCATTAACTAGGGAATAATGATCCCCGTTCTGACACTATACAAGCCTTTAAGATCTCTATTTGTCTGATCCATTTTTCTTACTCATTAGAATTTTTTAGAAAGACCATTAATTCTTCTTGGATCTAAACTGTGCGTATCCTATGCCGCTTGTTAGGTTTTTATGTGGTATAGATTTTGAAACTGGGTCTGGATGGGCAGACGCATGCCCCACGTCTTACAGATGGGGTCTGTACGTAGAATGCCTGCAGGTTGGGGACCTGTGATCGAGTTCTCTTAGCGAATTGCTACTGTGGTGGAGTGTGATATTCTGAAAGAGTTTTATTCCCCGTGGAATTGTAAAAACTTGTTGCTGGGTGTTTAAAGTGTAAAAGATAAAACAGCGGTGGCGATCTGTATTTTTAGTTTTCTCTTTGGAGGAGTTAACTGGGAGCCGTACAAGAATTATTTTTCCCCTTGAGTGAGAGGATCCCTAATTGTGGGGGTAGGACTCGCAACTTGTGGTTGGACTACAAGATAATACTCCCCGCAGGCGGCGACCTGCACACGCCTTTAACTAGGAGTTTCTTCTCAGCTGAAGTTTAAAAAAAGGGAGTTTAGGGACGGGGACATAAAGAGTTAAGCTTAACCAGTTATAGAACGGACAGTGTGGTCCGTTCATTTGAAGTTCGAACTTCTGAGATGTGTGTTTCTTTGCTAGCTAGCATTATAACGAATATAATAGAGACCCTCCTTTGTATGTCTTGTGTGTTTTAATGTGTTAACCAGTTTTGTCTCTGTCAAATTTGTTATTGCTGAGCTTGCTACTTTGCGCTTATTGTTAACCTTCTTGCTTACAGGAGGGAAAGTTTCACAGTAAGGTGTCTGACCGAAACTGATAAGTCATTAAAGTATATTAAAGTGGGTTTTAATTCTAAGTTTACAGTTTCCAATGTGAGAAAATACTGATAACAAGACTCGTACAGAAGTTCTGAAGAATTTTCCTGGGAAACGCCAGAGGATTAGGTGCAGCACGGTTTGATAATATTTGGATTGGTAAAAGATGTATATTCCCATTGAGAGCTCTCTTAGTGAATTTTCTATATAATCTAATTATATTAATAAGTGAGTTTACATTTGGTTCATGCTAGTTTCACTTGTTTGGACTCTATGTTTTCTATTATAAATGTATTTTTCCTGGATTTTTCAAGTAAGGAAAATTCTGTGTCTAATCATGCTGTCTACCTCCCTACACCCCCCTTCCCCCCTCCCTCTCTCTTCTTTTTTGCTCGTGGGAACGAAAGTAGATTTCATGTGTACTAGTTTTAGTGGGAGTTACTGTATATATATGTTGCAGATAGAGGTAGAAATATCTACGGAAGTTTTTTTTTATATTATGAGGTTTTTGAGAAAGTGAAGATTTTAGATTTCTGGTGGTTTTTAAAGAGGAGTTATCAGAATAATAGTAGATTATGTTATCTATACTAATAAAAGGCAAAAGCCTCACTCACTCACTCACTCACTCATTCACTAATTCTCCAATTGCCGTGGAGCAGACTACTTAAATTTGGCAGCCTCATTCATTGCACCTTACTTACAAAAGTTAAGCAGGTTCTTTTCGAAAAGGCAAAGCCTCACTCACTCACCCACTCACTCAACACTAACTCATCACTATTCTCCAACTTGCCGTGGAGGCAGATTGGCTTAATTTGGCAGGCTCATTCACAGCCTTACTTACAAAGTTAAGCAGGTTTTGTTTTGAAAAGGCAAAGCCCTCACTCACTCACTCACTCTTCACTCACTCATCACTAAATCATCACTATTCTTCCAACTTGCATGAGGGCAGATGGCTTAAATTTGGCATGCTCATTCATTGCACCTTAACTTACAAAAGTTAAGCAGGTTTCGTTTCGAAAAGCAAAGCCTCACTCACTCACCTCACTACTAATTCTCCAACTTGCCTCACTCATCACTAATTCTCCAACTTGCCGTGGAGGCAGATGGCTTAAATTTGGGCAGGCTCATTCATTCACCTTACTTACAAAGTTAAGCAGGTTTCGTTTCGAAAAGGCACAGCCCTCATTCACTCACTCACTGAGATCATGCACTTAATTCTCCAACATCTGCGTGCGCAGACGGCTTAATTTGGCAGGCTGATTTATGGCAACCTTACTTACGAAAAGTTAAGCATGTCTTTCGAAAAGCAAAAGCCCTCACTTCACTCACTCATCACTAATTCTCTCTAAGCTGCCGCACCTTCACTCCACTCCGTCACTCATCACTAATTCTCCACTACTTGCCTAACTCATCACTAATGTCTCGCCAACTGCCGTGAGGCATGACGGCTATTTAAATTTGGCAGCTCATTCATTGGCCCTTACTTACACAAAGTTAACAGGTTTCGTTTCGAAAAGGCAAAGCCCTCACTCACGTCACTCTCACTCACTCACTCTCATGCATAAATCATCACTATTCCCAACAATGCATGAAGCCAGTATGGCTTAATTTGGCAGCTCATTGCCTGTTCGCACCGTTACCTGTACAAATTTAAGCGAGTTTCGTTTCGAAAAGGCTTTAAAGTCCCCTCACTCACTCACGTCATCTACTAATTCTCCAACTGCTTAACTCATCACTAATTCTCTAACTTCGTCAGCTTGCCGTGGATGCATAACGGCTTAAATTTGGCAGGCTCATTCATTGCACCTACTACAAAAGTTGAAGCATGGTTTCGTTTTGAAAAGGCAAGCCCATGCACTCGACTCACTGCACATCATCACACTTGCTCCACTTGCCGCCTTCACTCACTTCACTCACTCTCAGCTATTCTTCCACTGCCTCACTCACACTAATTCTCACTTGCCGTGAGGTCATACGCTTAAATTTTGGCAGGCTCATTCATTGCACTTACTTACAAAAGTTAAGTCAGTGTTTTGTTCGAAAAAGGCAAAGGCCGTCACCTCCTCACTCACCTCACTAATCATCCACACTTGGCCGTGGAGGCAGGCGGCTTAAATTTTGGCACGCTGATTCATTGCACCTTACTTACAAATTAGAGCTATGTTTCGTTTCGAAACAGGCTAAAGCCCTTCTCACTCACTCACTCACAGTCATCCACTAATTCTCAACTTCGCCACCCTCACTAAAGCACTCACTCCCTATCCCTATTCTCCCAAGCTTGCCTCCTCATCACTAATTCTCCAACTTTGCCTCCGTCATCACTATTCTCCACATGAGCTTGCCCGTGGAGGCAGACGGCTATAATTTGGCACGGCTCAATTCATTGCACCTACTTACAAAAGTTAAGGCAGGTTTCCGTTCGAAAAGGCAAAGCCCATCACTCAGCTCACTCAACTCACTCCTATTCACAATTGCTCCACTGTGCCGTAGGCGCGATGCTAAACTTTGGGGCTAGGCTGATTCATTGCAGCCTTACTTACAATGTTAAGCATTTTCGTTTCGAAAAGGGCAAAGCCCTCACTCACTCACTCATCACTAATTCTGCCAACTTTGCCGCCGGCCGCCACTCACATCACTCACTATCACTCAATTTTCCAACTTGCCTCACTCAACTTCATTCACATAAATTCTCACTTGCCGTGGAGCAACGGCTTTATTTTGGCAGCTCATCATTGTCCACCTTACTTACAAAAGTTAACGCAGTTTCTAAAAAGCAAAGCCTCACTCACCCTCACTCACCACTTATTCTCCACTTGGCCGTGAGGCTAGACGGCTAAATTTGGCAGGCTCATTCTTGCACCTACCTTACAAAAGTTAAGCAGTTTTTTCGATACTTATCCAGCAAAGCGCCGCACTCACGTCATTCACTCATCCACCTAATTCTCCACTTGCCGTGGAGGCAGATGGCTAAATGTGGCATGCTCATCATTATTGGCACTTACTTACAACAAAGTAAGCAGTTTCGTTCGGAAAAGGCAAAGCCCTCAGCTGCACGTCACTCACTCATCACAATTTTCCATTGACTTGCCGTGGAAGCACCGGTCTAAATTTGGCTAGGCATTCATTCCATTGCACCTTACTTAGTCAGAGTTAATTCCAGGTGTTGGTTCGAAGAGGCATAAGCCCTCACTCACTCACATCATCATCAATGTCAGCCACTACCATCACTAATTCTCCAACCATTTGCCGTGGAGGCCTACGCTTAATCTTGGCAGGCTCCATCTTGCACCTTACGTTACAAATAGAAGCAGTTTGTTGTTTCAAAGAAAGGCTAAAGCCCCTCACAATCACTCACTCACTACTAATTCCTCCAACCTTGCCTCACTCATCACTAATTCTCGCAACTTGCTGCCGTGGAGGCGCAGTACGGCTATAAATTTGGCAGGCTCTTCATTGCTACTTACTACAAAGTTACAGCAGGTTCGTTTCGAAAGGCGTAAAGCCCTCACCACCACTCAACTCACTCCATCACCAATTCTATCCCCAACTTGCCACCCTCACTCACTCATCACTCATCCTAATTCTTCAACTTGCCTCACTCATCAGCTAATTCCTCAACTTTCCGGGAGGCAACGCTCTAAATTTGGCAGGCTCATTCATTGCACCCTTACTTACAAGAAATTAGGATGTTTCGTTTCGAAAAGGCAAAGGCCCTCACTCACTCACATTCCCACTCACTCATCACTAACTACGTCTCACTAATTCTCCCACTCCCAACTTTCCACGCCGTGGAGCAGAACGGCTTATTTGGCAGGCTCATTCATTCAGCCTTACTTACAAAAGTTGAAAACAGTGTTTTGTTTTGAAAAGGCAAAGCGCTCACTTCATCTCATGCTCACTCATCACTAACTCATCACTAATTCTCCAACCTGGCACGTGGAGGCAGACGCTTAAATTTTCGGCAGGCTTCATTCATTGCACCTTGCTTACAAAAGTAAGGCTAGGTTTCGTTTCGAAATAGCATAAAGCCCTCACTCACCTCACCACTCACTTACTCATCATCTAACTCATCACTATTCTCCACTTAGGACACTGAGGACACGAGGTGAACATCTTTAATGACTGAAGAAAAACGAGTTTAGGCTCAAGCTCGGAAGGTTTTTATCACTGTGAGAACGGAAAGCTATGGCAACTGTCTTCCGATGTGGATCGGTGTAATGGCATGTGGTTCATTGTCAGTTTAAAAAAAAGCTGGATGAGTTTCTGCAAACACAGGAATGTTGCAAGTTACGACTGTATTGAATACATACAGTAGAGTTGATCGCAGGGAAATTTTCCGATTTGCGCACGTGGGGATCAGGAAGGAATTTTTCCCTCCTTCTATAATTTGGTGTGGGTTTTTTGTCCTTCCTCTGATCAACAGTTAGGCAGAATGGATATTGCTAGATGGGGTTGGACTGGATGGACGTATGTCTCTTAGTTCAACTCCAAATACTATAACTTGCCGTGGAATGGCAGAGCGGCTTAAATTTGGGCAGGCTCTATTCATTGCACTTACTTACAAAATTAAGGCAGGTTTTGCGTTCAAAAAGGCAAACCGCTCACTCACCTCACTCACTCATCACTAACTCATCACTATTCTCGAACTTGTCCGTGGAGGCAGACGGTCTTAATGGGGCAGGCGTCATTCATTGTCACCTACTTCCAAATTAGTAAGCCGGTTTTCTTTCGAAAAGGCAAGGCCCTCGCTCATTCTCATCACTCCTCATCACGAACTCAATCACATAATTCTCCAACATTGACGCGTGGAGGCAACGGCTTAAATTGGCAGGCTCATTCATTGCACCATTACTTTACACAAGTTAGTCATGTTCGTTTCGAAAAGCAAAGCCCCACTCACTGCACTCACTCCTCATCACTATTCTCCAACTTGCCTCACTTCACTCACTAATTCTCACAACTTGCCGTCGGAGGCAGATTAGCTTAAATTTGGGCAGCTCATCATTGTCACTTACTTACCAAAAGTTAAGCAGGTTCGTTTCGAAAAACGGCAAAGCCCTTCACTCACTCATGCACTCATTCCTCCTACTTGCTCGCTCACTCATCACTACTTCCTCACTCGCCGTGGAGGCAGACGGCTGAAATTTGGCATGGGGCTCATTCATTGTACGCCTGCACACTAACTGGAACTGGCTGACCGATTTTAACAAATTTAGGGTGTGTGTCGGGGACCTGGCTGTAGGTGTAAGGGGAAAGGTGTTTGTGAGGGTGGACAAAGGAATAGTGTAGGGGTATTATGGGCGGACGGGTAGCTGTGGTGGGGGTTGTTTTCACCAAAATTTCATAGTTTAATAAAAAATATCATTTAAATTAAATGTAATGATGTTGCATATCGTGAAGCTTATTGAATTGTCTTTCGTTTAATATGCTCAAGTGCCGAGATTACAAGCAATCTTGATACATTATGCTTCTTATACTAAACGGTTTTTCAATACATCTCGCGACTGCGAAGCGCAGGGATTTGGCTAGTTTGTAATAAATTAGATCATTAGTGAGACTATGCCACGTTACATCTATATAGCTCAGTAGGATGTGAAAATCAGTCCTAATAATATCCCTATGCTGGCATGCGAGTTTGTAATGGATTTTACACAATTGATTCCCCTCGCTGTGGTACAGCTCATGGACAAAATGTGTAATATCCTATTTGTGTTTCTTCTATATTATCATGGTAAGCTGTTTAATTTTTTTTATGATATAGGACTAATGTGCTCTCTATCAAAGCTTCCTATATTATGGTCCGTCGCCTGATTGCAAGTCGTTTTTGTAGAGATATATTGGGTGTATCTCTTCAGAGACTAAGGGGCATATTTATAAAAAATCGGAATAATAGCGGCAAAACACTCTAGCAGAAACCGCACACATCGCGGCCGCGAAAATAGCGTCTATCGTCGCCGTATTTTATAAACGGCGAGCACCATTGCGCGATAGTATCGCGGCGGCGATGTGTTGGGTATTTTAAGTCCTTTCGCGGCGACTACTGGACAAAAGTATCGCCGCAAGGACTTAAATCCCTTCCCGACGCCTCTGCTTAAGGGGGGGGGCATACGGCCCAGCAACCCCTCGTGCGGCGCGAACCACCCCGCCGCCGCTTCCCAGCAGCTCCCTCCCACCCCTTCCCCCCGCTCGCGCAATCTTCGTAACGGGAGGCTAGGAGTGGCTGCCGGAAAGGCTGCACCAGGTGGTCGCCGCCAACCCGCCCGCGCACCCCCCTCCCCAGCAACCCCCTCCAAGCCCCCGCCCGGCCACTCCTGAGGAGGGGAAGAGGATGGGAGCCGTCTGGTAGTGGTTGGAGGCATCCTCCACGGGCGCCCTGAGAGAGCCTTTGGGCTTAAGGAGTCCCGCAGGCCCGAACCGCCCTCGCCTGCCCCTCCCCCGGCCCTATCAGGCTTTGCGCGCTTACTCAAGTGCCTTGTGATGGCACTACAAGTGCCCTTGGCGCGTCTTTCTTTCTCCAGTCCGCGACTTAAAAGCACTCCGCGGGCCTGCCGACCCCGCGAGAGGTAACCCTCCTGCGGCTGCCATGGGTACCCCGGCGGGCGCCGGCGACCTCCAATGATAGGCCGATGTTGCCTGAGTCTTGATCAACGCTACGTTATCGGGCTGGCGACCACCAACACCACTCAGGTTCGCCGATGCAGTCAGACTCACTTGCGGCGCGCCAGTGAGCCCGCTGCACACCCCCGGCCTGCAGCGAGCCGATGTTGCCAAACGCTTTTTCTTCTTTGCTTCTTTCTTCAGCCATCTACTGCGATGCAGTTCCGCCGCGGAGTGCACCTCTTTAATAGGTTTTGTGCAACAAACCCTAATTCATTTCTTCGGATTTCAATTTTTTAATGATTGGTTGCATGCTTTACAATTAACCATCATTGATTTCTGGAACTTTCCAGTAAAGCGGTTTGATTAGCATCGCTCCCAGAGGCCGGCGGTGGCCGCGCTCACTGGCGCTCGCAGTGGATGTCTTGCCTGGCATCTGCGTACCTGAGTGGTTTGGTGTCGGCCAGCCCGAAGACGTCGCGTTGGATCAAGACGCCGCAAACATCGGCCTATTGAGTCGGCGTCGGCTGCCAGCCCGGGGGTACCCCTGGCAGCCGCAGGGCGTACCTCTCGGGGGTTCGCGGCCTCGGCGGAGATGGTGACCCGGACTCGATATAAAAAAGACGCCGCCCACGGGCTATTTTAAGGCCGTCACACTGGGGTGACCCCGCCAAAGGCACTTTGTAAGTAAGGTTGCCGCCAAAGAGCACTGGTAAGTGCTGCGCAAAGGCTCACTGATGGGCCGGGGGGGGTGGTGTCTGCTGGGACCCCTTAGATCCCCAACAGGCCCGCTCTCCGGAGGCACCGCGCTGAGGTTGCCTCCACCCTCCCAGTCGGCTCCCTCCCTCCCTCTCTGGAGTCGGCGGGGGCTTGGAGGGTGCTGGGAGGGGTTGCGCGGGCTGGTAGTTGCGCCAACCCTGCTGTGGCCCTTCCCGCCGCGCCCCTCCTAGCCACCCTTCCGAGATGCCACCGCTGGGAGAGTTGTGGGCGTGCTCCCGGGGTGGGTGCGACCACCCGCCTGGGTTGCCTGGCCCATCCCGCGCCGCAGGAGGTCTTGATCGGCTGTTTTTTCGCAACGCTTCAAGTGGTGGCGAAGTAAAACAGCCGAACTTATCGACTTGCGATACACATACCGCCGTTTATAAATACGAAGTCAGGCGGTAACAAGGTAAGCGAGAGGTTAACGCTCGTTAACTTTTCGCGGCCCTTTTTCTGACATTTTAATCTGTTAAAAAAGCATATTTATGCGTTAATGGCAAGTGAAACGGCCAGCGGAAAACCTAACGAAGCTTATAAATATGCCCCTAAAATATAATATTTGTCAGCTAATAGGGATGATAGCCTATTGGTTATTTCTTATTTATACCTTAACATTATTACAATTACCGCACCATTAACTGATAATACAGAGGATTTTAGTAATAAATGTTGTACCTCAATTGTCTTTATGTGCTATAATGTTGGAAGTAAAAGTGTATAATGGATTATTTTATATGCGCTCCTAACCCCTTTAACAGATATAATTAATAGTATTCGCCAATGGTTTTTTACCTTTTTAAGCAGTGAGTGTTACAAGGACTATCTCCATTTTATACCGGCCCTAGATAGCCTGCTCATATACACGATAATTTCCTATAGTTTTCGGATATTAAGCCCTTATTAGCATTTCTGCCAATATCCCACATGTTATACGTTGTTGATTTTAAGACATGTTTCCTTCTGCGTGTCGGCTGTGCTATGGCTTCATTCTTTTGAATTGCATTTTTTAAGAGTCCCCATTCATGTGTCACTAGTTTGACATAAAGACTTTGATGGACTTGCCAGTGACAGACTCTACTATAGTCTCTTGGATGTTAAATAATAATGGGTTCAGCCACATGGTTCTAGATTATTGAATATATTGAAAATGGTAATTGTCAAATATGTTAATGTGGTTATTGTGTATTCAAGCATGCAGGTAGTATGAAAAAGGTTCTCTTCTATCCTAATGTGCTTCAGTCATACAAAGCTCATCAGAGAAATACAATATTGCAGACTAGATCAGTTCAATATCTTTGGTTGTAAATATGCTAAGGGTAAAATTTGGTAGGCCCCGCCAGATATATAAGACATTTTTGGCGTTTCAAACACCCTGTGAATAAGCGGAATTGGTCAGCTTCATGACTTTTAGTCAACAATGAATTCAGCAACTCCCACTGGTACGCCAAATGCTCCAAATGCACCCATTAAAGACTGTACATACATACAATCATTCCTGATGGGCACTAATAAATGACAAAGAGATGTTCTAAATAATTGTAATAACATTTCCTCTGGCCCCTGCTCTGAGCCTCGAATTATATAAATCTTTTCATTTGTATTATAGGAGAACATTGTAAAACCATGGTGACAGTTTTATCACAATATCACAGAGACCCCTTGAAACTAGTCCTTAGATTTTTCTAAATCACTTGGCAGTTCACGGTTCAGGGGATGCCTTAATGTTTGTCAACCTGCAAGGCTGTTGCAAGGCCGTTGAGGCCTCCAACTCTATATAGTGGTTACGGAGAATGTTTTATAACATCCAATCAGGTTTATAGATTGCTAAAGACATAGAATATGAACTATCGCAATGCCTCACATAGTATGAAGTTATAATTAATCCTCATGGTCGTTATTAATAGTTATCTTATTCGCTACCCATGGTATATTTCCTTTATTTACTGTATTAAGATTACAGGTTTAAATTATATACCCAAGCAATTAATTTTAACTATAGGTGTAAATCTCTCCAGTACTCATATTGAGAGCTGTTATGGTTGTAGGTGTTTTGTGTTATAGTGTATATAGATTTTCAATTCCCAGTATTCTGTTTAAATTTAGTCCCGTTACCTCGTGTTTTGGTTTTATTTAGCTTAATTTTTTTTTTCTTTAACCTGTACCTGGTTGTGTTTAAGTTTAAGCTGTTAGTCACTGATTCCAGGTAATGATTTTAATTAGTTGGTGTTTGGTAGAAGTTGGCAGTATGATAGTTGATAGATGAAATGTGAGCTGACATTTACATTAATTTATGTTTGTGATTTCTATCTCTCCTTATGTTTTAGTTTTTTTAAATTAATGATTGTGAGTTCTTTCATGTTGTTTATAGGAATGTTATCTCAAATATGGTGTTCAGTTTGCTAGTTCTTTTCTGCATTTCTTTTGGTTTCTTTCCCTGCAATCTTTTGGTTTTCTTTCCTGCAATCCCTACTTTTTTTTGGGACCTAACAAAAGGAATTTTCCTGTGATGTAACGAACTTGTGAGTGGCCTCTTTCTCTTAAGGAGCCTTGCTCTCAATGACATATAAAAGAATGACACTTAATCTTTGTATGGTTGTGTGGTGTGTGTAAAGTTTGGAAATAAGGATTGTTTTGACATTTGAAATAAGGTTTGTACTGTTTAAGAAATATGTGTGCAGGACGGAGTTTGCAGTAAGCAGACTAATCTTTCTTCTTCCAGTTAAACGGGGTGTGCTGGACTTCTATATTCTAGTATGGTACCCCTTTGTAATCACAAAGCAGGCTGTGAAAGGGTTAATAAGTGTTTGGTTTTTTTTCCCTCTCCTTTTCTGGCTCTGTGGCACATTTGGTGTGAGGGTGGGCCTATTATTTAAATAGGATCACAGTTGTTGGCCTGTGGTTGGACCTAACAAAGGAAGTTTCCTGTGAGTATAACAAACTTGTGGAGTGGCCCTTTCTCTTAAGGACCGTTCTCTCAATGACATATAAAAAGGACCCTTATAAATCATGTGATTTGGTTGTATGGTTGCGTGAAAGTTTGTAAAATAAGGATTGTTTTGACATTGAAAATAAGGATTGTTTGTACTGTTAAGAACGAGTTGCTAGGACGAGTGTGCAGTAGAGCAAGACTATGATTCTTCTTCCAGTTAAAGGGTGTGTCTGGACTTTCTATAGTTCTGTATTTCAACCTGTTGTTAATCACAAACAGAGCTGTGAAAGGGTTAATAAGTGTTTGGTTTTTTTTCCTCTCTTTCTGGCTCTTGCACTAATTGGTGTGGGGTTTGGGGCTCTATTTGTAAATAGGGATCTCACGTTGTTTGGCCTGTGGTTTGGACTAACAAAAGGAGTTTCCTGTGATATAACAAACTGTGAAGTGCGCCCTTTCTCTTAAGGACCTTGCTCGTCAAGACATATACAAAGAAAAGGATACTTAATCATTTTGATGGTTGTATGGTGTGGTGAAGTTGAAAATAAGTGATTGTTTGACATGTTTGAAATAAGGGATTGTTTGTACTGTTAGACTATGTGTGCGGACTTAGTGTGCAGTAAGCATACTAATATTTCTTTTCCAGTTAAAGGGGATGTGTGACATTCTAGATCTGAGTATTGTCCCTGTTGTGAATCACAACAGGCTGTGAAAGGTTAATAGTGTTTGGTTTTTTCCTCTCTTCTTATCTGGCTCTTGCACTAATTGGTGGATGGGTGTGGGCCTATTAGTTTAAATAGGATTCCATGCAGTTGTTTGGCCTGTGGTTTGGACCTAAAACAGTTGATCCAGAGGAAGGCAAAAAACCCCAGCTAAAAAAGGGGGAAAAAAATTCCTTCCTGACTCCAAACGGCAATCGGAAAGTATCCCTGGATCAACCAGATCTATATGCATTAATACCAGTAATTCTCAATATTTTTTAGTTTTAGAAACTTATCCAGGCCTTTTTTAAAGTTATTCAATGAACTTGCCATTACCACCTCTGCTGGAAGACAGTTCCACAGTTTCCACATGTTGATGACACCTGGGTTAAAATCCACCAGAAGGAAGTACAAGCTTTCACAGAAAACATTAATGCGGTGGACCAAAACATTAAATTCACAAGGGAAGAGGTACAAACAACAAACTGGCTTCTTGACGCTTGGTAAATTTAGAAAATGGTAAACTGGAAATAAGGTTTACAGAAACCAACACACACACGATCAGTATTTGATGTTTGACTCCCACCACCCTTTAATCACAAGCTGGGGGTCATCAGAACCCTGCAACACAGAGCCGAAACATCCCCACTAGCACAGAGGCGAAGGCTAAAGAAATGAAACATCTCAGAGGAGCCCTTAAAACTTGTGGATATCCAGACTGGGCCTTTTCAAAAGAAGTAGAAGGAAAGAAAGAACACGAATACCAACAGTGAAGGGGAAAAGCAAGACAGGAGGAAGAACATGGTCATCCCATATGTAGCAGGGGTCTCCGAGAAATTAAGAAGAATTTTCAAAAACATCGTATCCCGTCTGCTTAAAACCAACAACACACTGAGGCAGCAATTGGTACATCCGAAAGACCCATACCAAAACACAAGAAAAGCGACATCATATATGCAGTGCATGCAGTGAAGAATGCTCTGATTGTATGTGGGGGAGACCAAACAAGCAACTGCATCAACGTATGGCCCAGCACAGAAGAGCCAATTCCTCGGGTCAGGACTCAGCCGCGTATCTCATCTTAGGATAAAGGCATACCTTTGAAGATTGTAATGTTAATATACTGGCGAAGGAACGTGACTGGTTCAAGAGAGGTGTTAAGGAGGCCATTTGTGAAAATAAAGAAACCAAGCCTAAACAGAGGTGGGGGGTTCGACACCAACTGTCTGCCATGTACAATGCTGTTTTTAACACCTTACTCGGGGCGTTCCTATAACACCTCTTAGCCACTATCTAATCACAACCCTTAACACCTGGCTGTGATATGCTAATGGGATTTTCCAGGGTACATAATTGCCACAGATTCTTGTACAAGTCATTCTGAATTGAGAAAGCCAGTCGGATGACTAGCGAAACGTCTTCAAGAATACATTTCAAGTCCAGTTGATCTAATTGAATACACGATATACCATGACCTGGAATGAATGAGAACCTTCACAAGCATATAGCAGGTAGATGTTATAAAAGCCGCTAATAGCCAAAAAAAAAAAAAAAAGAGAGATAAACCCATGCTTCCCGGTATGTCACGGTATGTGACTGTGTGACACCAGGCACCCGATGCAAAAGGCTGAAGATTTGTTTTTGCGCTACTTTTGGAAACAAACGTATTTTCAATGGTATCCTGGGTTTTGTGTGTCTGTGTCCCTTAGTATGGTAGATAAAGAAGAAATATGTAGCAATTAAAAGGTTTCCAATATCAGTTTAAAACGTGATAGATTAATAATAAAACCTATAGATTAAAACTCAATAAAAGCACTTACACCACAGTCTGGGATTAGGCCATCCAGAAAAACTCACAACCACTTCCTGGTATAAATGAGTGCAGGTGTCTATTCAGTGCAAATAAAATTATATTTTCAATGGTAGCATTAGACCAGCACTAGAACCACCTTCCTGATTCTTGATTGCAGTAAATCTCGCTAAATGATTACTGCATGCGGGAACCCAGAGGAAGAGGAGCGCCAAGGTAAGTATTACATCTTCCCCTAGATATTCAATAGTGTTGTGCTACAACAAAACTTTGTCAACCATTAAAAACTTCAGAGGATGTGCAATCATTACAGGGGGATCTAGATAGATTGTCACATTGGGCTGCTAAGTTTCGGATGAGATTCAATGTTGATAAATGTAAGGTGATGCATTTTTGGCCTTAAAAATCCTTATGTTGCTTATACTATAAATGGCTCAGTGTTAAGTGAATCCCTGTTGGAAAGGGATCTTGGAGTTTTGGTGGATAACAAACTTAAAGGTAGCAAGCAGTGCCAGGCGGCAACAGCCAGAGCCAGCATGGTATTGTCTTGTATAAAGAGAGGTATGGATTCAAGGGAGAAACATTTTATTCTTCCTCTTTACAAAGCATTGGTAAGGCTTTATTTGGAATATGCAGTGCAATTTTGGAATCCTGTGTACAAAAAGGACATCTTTGAAATGAAAAGAGTTCAGAGAAGTGCAACTAAGTTAATAAGGGGATTGGGGGAGCTTGAATATGAAGAGAGACACTGAATAAGTTACAATTATGTATGCCAGAGACAAGGCGCTTGCATGGGGATATGATTATTGTGTATAAATATATTAACGGCCCATACAATAAACTATCTGGGGCATTGTTCACCAATAGAACATATCAGAGGACCCATGGACATCCCTTAAGACTTGAAGAAAAAAGGTTTAGGTTTCAATTTTGGAAAGGGTTTTTCACTGTAAGAACGGTAAATCTATGTAACTCCAGTCTTCCAGTGGACAATGTGATGGCAGGTTCATTGGACAGTTTAAAAAAAAAAAGCTGGATCTTTTCTGCAAACAAGGAATGTTGCAAGTTACTGATATTGATAAATAAAGTAGAGTTGATCCAAGGAAATTATTTCCCCTTCATTAATTTGGTGGGGTTTTTTTTTGCATTCCTCTGGATCAGCAGTTAGGCAGGAAATGAGGATATTGCTAGATGGGTTGGAACTCCGCCGCACTGAACTGCCGCTCAGCCAATCACAGACGCGACTGCCGGTCCCGCCCCTCTGCTTGCATTTTCTCGCAAGGCAGCTGGCAGCGCGGTGGAGGAAAGAGGGAAGGTAAGTAATGTTTTGGGCATTTTCTGATAATACAAATAGAGCGGTTGGGGCTGGGGGGACAGGGGGAATGTTATGTAAAAATTTTTTTAGAAGGGTGGACATACCCTTTAATCACGTCTAGTTTATCACAGCAGGTAAGTCAATGGTTCTAAATCTTTAGAATTCCATCCTGATTTTCGTATGAGACTTTAACTTCAACAAAGACACTAGTAATATTAAATAGGCCTAGAAATTAGGGAAGTACTGAAAGCTTGTCCATTGAAATTGTTTGTAAAATGTTAACATTTTTAAATTTAAATGCAGAATTAGTGGGTTGGAGCATCCCAACTCATAAGTAACATCACAAACGTAATTATTTAAATTGTAAGCACACTTTAACTATTGTAATAATTATAATAATTATACTTACTAAATGCTATTGTCTAAATTATTTTTTTTAATTTGCAATGTCACAAGACAAGTTTAAATACATAATTCCCTGGAATAGAATCTACTGTATTTAAATAAGCCAAAGTATTAAATCCAAACCTTTGCAGAATTTTTGTCTTTTTGACCAGACCCAATACATACTGGAAGATGCAACTGATTGTAAAGTGTTTAGACAGATTACACATCATCAAGAAAAGGGCAAGCTTCTAGCAATGAAAAATGCTCTGGGAATGGAAATATTGCCTTGAATAATCTAACAACAGACTTAGATTCATTGCCACGTCAAAACAATGTTCCCTGTTACAGAATCGCTTAAGGATACAGGATAAAATTTGGAGTCGCTAGAAGGGAGGGCGGTTTAATTTTAAAATAATAATACCTCTGATCTAAGACAATGTGAAATTAGCATTAATACATTAAAATCCACCCCTTTAATGAATTCAAACTGTAAATAATACCCTTATAAATCTTTTAAAATCTGTAGTGCACCTCCCATGTAGAGTTATTGTTTGTAAATGCCTCGCATAAACATATCACCTAAAACATTTTGATCATCAGTAACTAGTATGTATATCCTATGCATAAATAGTATGTACATTCAAACTATTTCATTTATTTTATCAGCCTTCTTGCAATATGATAGTGACCTTTGCCTGTTTGAAATGTTGCCTTAGGGCTTATTCACACCAAAGCGCAGCGGAACATCGCGTTTATAATTGCATATGTTGTTCTGCTGCGTTAACAACGCCATTCATTTCTGTGTGCACTGTGTTTTGGTGTGATGTAAAATGCACCAAAACGTGCTCTAGTGTGAATGAGCCCAAAAGCATTTAATTTAGTTAAAGACTTAAGATTTTAATTTATCTTCTTTATATCACTGACATTTTGGGGATAAACAGTTTCCAAACAGTGTTGGAGCCATTGATGGAAATCCCATACAACCAGGGATTCCTGAAAATAGCAGCAGCAGCAGGTACAATTACAACAAATGCAACAGGACTCCACAGACATTATGTCAAATCTGAAACAAAATGCTATTTGAGGCTCCACATGTGGACTCAGCATCAGTAAAAACAGCAAATACTTCTTGACTCCTGAAGGATTTGTTCCTTGGAGGGAGTTACCTTGCCTGCATGATCCATTGGCAGATGATGGAATCCATACTAACTCTTAAAAAAGCTGCATTTTTGCAGTGAAACGTGTTGAGTATACCAAGCAAGCACAGGATCAGAACCCTGTATTGGTACCCAGAGGATAGGTAACTGCAATATCACACTTTGCATTTTAAACCCCCTAACAGAATAGTCCACAAGGATTGGATATTTGAATGGGTTGTTTTTTTACTGGTGTTTTAGTTGACTTGCCATAGATGAATATAGCTTTTAAAAAAAGTATTGGATCGCGTAAATGTCCCTTTATCCATTTTTTTATGTGGTTAAAGTATTTGATGGTTTTGAATCAATATTAACAGTACCCTATAACTGATCTATTTATTTATTTGTCTAATTTATGTTATGGTGGGAAGAGGATTGCACAGCCCACCTGTAATACAAATCCTTACCATAAGAATGAAACTAGGGATGGCTTAGAACTCGAACCCGAGTTCGAGCCGAACTGTTCGAGTTCGAACGGACCCGGACTTTTCGAACTATCTCGGACGCGGACTTTCGATATTTCCCGGACTTTCGATGATTTATCGAATGTTCGAACGTTCGAACGTTCGAATCCGCGTAAAATGTACATGGTATCTAGGCGCGAAACATCGAATCTGCGAGTAAAGTCTCCATTACACAGCCTATACGCGAGCATCGAATCTGCGAGTAAAATGTCCATGTTACCTCGAACGTTCGAACGCGAAAGCTCGAAAGTAGCGCGTGTAAGAGTAAAATCGATTTTACGAAAGTCCTGGATATTGGAACATGCTCCCCAGACCATTTCCCAGGTCCCACAGCCATTTACATTAAGTTACCATTAATATTTTAGTTGTATTTGACTCGAACTTTTCGAACTATTTGCCTCCCATAGACTTTATTTTACAATAGTTCGAAAGTTCGAAAACGGACCGAACTTTCAATAGTTCGACCATCTCTAAATGAAACCCAGGCTCAGTAGCTAACCACAAACCTCTCACCTAGAGAACACATCCCCCAACCTGAAGTGCAGATGACTTATGTATATCTGAAATGATAAGGAACAGTGCTCTAAATAAAACCAGACTAAAGCCTCATACAAAAGTGCAATCCTGTGGGCTGACCCACAACGCAAGATGAGTATGCACTGCCATTTTACCCAATAATTGTGCCATGTATGGGAACTTTGTCTGCCAAAACGGGCATTTGGTCAGCGCTCGTTGCCTGATCTGCTGGGGTGGATCATCAATAAGCCCTGATCAAACTGCCCGTACACGGCATGATTGTCGGACGGAATGGCCATGCATACACATCGTGCATCATGGGTTAGCGCCACGATTGCACGTGTATATGCACCTTAAGCTCTTTTAAGATCTGAGGATTTATTTAATCTGGTTCTGGGTTTTATTGTTATTAACTTAATTGTTTCCGTGCCATATCCACTGTCAGCCATTGAATATTCTGTTGGCAGAATTGTCTTTTGTGGCACTGACAAGTGCCTTTTTGGGCTTAAGGGGCCCCCTTCCCAGCACTTAGAAGTGCTCTTGCAGCACTGACAAGTGCTTTTGTTGAGGGTCCTGCAGCTTGACCCCTTGGGGGCATGTCTTTTTTCTTCCCAGCTGACGACACCAACTCTGCTGATAATGCCTGACACTTCCTGGTGCTGGGGACATCAATGTTGCTGGTGTTGTCGAAGTCTTGATGCAAAGTCTTTTTTCTTCTCAGCCGGCGACACCAACTCTGCTGATGTCGCTGACATCAGCCGATGTCACTGTGGCCGCCAGTGCCACCGCCAGAGCTGGCGACATTAACGATGTCGGTGTTACACCTCTTTAAATAGGTTTGCAGAAGGACCAAATCAAATTGTGATTGGTTAATATTTCAATGCTTGCAATCATATGATCACACATTAACTAATCAGATTTTATTTTGATAAGATTATTTTGTAATTTTAAACAGAAACTGTGAACCCTTCGCTCACTTGCAATGCTGAAATCCTTCTTATTAACATTTAATACATCTCCTTTGTTATTGTGTGTGATATTTATGTGGCACATCTAGACAATTATTATTATTTTGGTTAAAAATGAAATTATAATGTATTGAGCACTAAAATCTCAAAGATCCATTAATTCTGCCTATAGCTGGTCCTTCATCCTTGAAAATGCTTAGCAGGGGAGCAACTGCAGGGGTCCTGGGAGCCAAGGGGGCCCAATCTTATTATTTTTCCTATGACAGATACAGCCTCCTCCCAGAAAACCACTGTGGATGAAGCACAGATCGGCGCCCAATCATAGTTTTGCAGGGTGGCCAAGTGATTCCTAGTTATGCCACTGGGCAGTTCCCAACTGTTTTCAGCTTTTCCAACTTTTCTTAACTATAGCGTGCATGTAAGCTAATGTTAAGATAGAAACAGTAGGGACCTGTCGGCTTTGTTCCTTGCTACTGGGTTCCTTGGGTTTTGAACCTCATTTAAGGCACTTCCCATGAGCGATTAGCTCTGAGCGATTTCCTGTTTTAAAGAGTTTTCTGTTTTTAAAGAGAATTGACAGCGTTAAAAAACTAAAGCGTTTATTAACTGTGGTTGCAGCCTAGTAAATGTACTAACCTAACACTATTATTTCTAGGAGGGTGCCTGTGTAAGTAATTAATCACTATGTATTTTTATTTTTTTTTACTACTTACTTGCTTGAATAGGTGGTAGGAATTGTTTGAGTAAACTCAAAGCACTGGATACTAAAACAAATACTTGTTTTTAAAAAAACACTGTTACCTGTGGAGCGGGGGCTGTAGGAGACAAAGGAAAGGTTTTTTTTTTTTCTCTCTCTCTCTGATTGGATGGGGGTGTAACTAATTGGTTTAAATTGGCTGAGGCCTGTTGGCTCTGGTTGGGTTTTGAACCTCATTTAAGGCACTTCCCTGACGATTAGCTCTGGCGATTTCCTGTTTTAAAGAGATTTTTCTGTTTTTAAGAGAATTGACAGCGTTAAAAAACTAAAGCGTTTAAACAAGAAAGCGTTAAGACAAAAACACTATTTCTCTGCTGTGTCTCTGCTGTGTATTGCTGTTTAGTATGGACAGTTTTGTTGGGGCCGAGCAATGTGCATCCTGCCGCATGTATGGGATCTTGGAGCAGCGCCCCAGGGGACCTATGTATGTGTCAGGTGTGAGTGGGTTGCCCATTTGGAATCTGAGTACAGAGTCAAGGGGTAAATTGCAGCATTGCAGGACTTGGCAAACCTGGGGGAATGCAGGTACTGGCAGGGCCAGTAACTGTGGGTGGAGATGGGGCAGATAAGGTGGAGAAGGAAGATAGATTTGTAAGGGTCACCAGGGGAAGTAGGGGACGGAAGGATGGGGGGCTTCTTCCCGCTGGTCGATCCAAACAGATTTGCCATTTTAGGTGAAGATGTGGAGGACGATGGCTCGGAGCAGCATGTATGGAGCGGGCCTTTCCCTTGAGCACCCGGGGACGCCATCTCCAATACAAGGGAGGGAGAACTGGGGGCTAGGAAGGATAGACGGTGGTAGTGGTAGGGGACTCCATTATAGGAAGGAGATAGGGTAATCTGTCGCCAGGACCCTGCATGCCGAACAGTGTGTTGTCTGCCTGGTGCTAGGGTTCGACATGTGGTGGATCGTGTAACAGGTTATTGGGTGGGGCTGGGAGTGACCCGGCGGTCTTGGTTCACATTGGTGCCAATGACAAAGTTAGAGGGAGGTGAGGTCCTTAAAAATGATTTCCGCGAGATAGGGGCCAAGTTAAAAGCAGGACCTCCAGGGTAGTGATTTCAGAAATACTACCGCAGCCACGTGCTACGCTAGGGAGCAACGGGAGCTCAGGGTATAAATGCGTGCTAAGAGTGTGTAAGGAGATGGGGTTTGGGTTTTAGAGACTGGGCTGACTTTTTTGTGCTACAGGCTCTTTAGTAGTGACGGATTGCACCTCAATGGTGGTGGTGCAACTGTTTTTGGGGGAGAAGATGGCTAGGGGGGGTTGGGAGATTTTAAACTAGGTATGGGGGGGAGGAACGTTTAACTACACAGGGTAATAGAGAAGTTAGGGATCTGGGGGCTAGTACACAACGAGGGAGGAGAAGGAGGAGGGGGGAGCATAGAGGATAGAGGGCATGTACGACCATGTATGGAAGTAAATCAATTGATAATCTAAAATGTATGTTTACAAATGCAAGGAGTCTGGCTGGAAAAACCGGCGAACTTGAAATAATAGCGTTAAAAGAAAGGTATGATGTAATTGGTATAGCAGAATCATGGCTTAATGATTCACACACTGGACGTAAATATTGAAGGGTACTCCTTATTTAGACATGACCGAGTTAATAAAGAGGAGGAGTATGTATGTATGTTAAACAGGAATTGAAGCCAAATTTAAAAGATGGAATAGATGGGGGGAGCAAACGATGCGACAGAAACATTATGGGTGGAACTGTGTACAGGAAGCAAAAAGGTAGGTAAATTAATTGTTGGAGTGTGTTATAAGCCCCCAATGCCGGGGAAGAGGTGGAAATGAATCTCCATATGCAGTTTGGCGAAGGCTGCTGGTATGGGCCATGTTCTGGTTATGGGGATTTTAACTACCCTGAAATAGATTGGAGTAATGGAACTGCCAGCACCTCAAAAGGTATAAAGTTCTTAAATTTCCTATATAGCATTTTCTTTCACAGATGGTAGAAGTTCCTACTAGAAAGAATGCGTTGTTGATCGGGTGATATCTAATAACCCAGAGCTCATTTTGGAGATGAAGGTAATGGAAGCTTAGGGAATAGTGACCATGATATAGTGTCATTTAATATAGGTTGCAGAAAACTAAAGTGCACTGGCTTAACAAAAATTTTAACTTTAGAAAGCTAATTTTATGCTTTTAAAGGAATCGCTCCTGCTCATAACTGGGGGGAACTGTTTCTAGGTAAAGATACTGAGCAGATTGTGACCACTTTTAAAGGGATATTAAACTATAACATTTCCAAATCGGTACCTTTAGGAAACAAGTGTAAAAAATTAGGCCACTCCTGCATGGCTTAGCTCAGGTAAAAAGGGAAATGGAAAAAGAAAAGGGCTTTTAAAATTTGTAAAGCAGAAGGCACAGAACAGGCTTACAGGGACTCAAAAGTTGTAATAAAGAGTGCAAGAAAGCATTAAACACCTAAAATAGAAAATGAAACACGGATTGCCGAACAAGCAAGTCCAACCCCAAGATGTTTTTTAAGTATATAATGGTAAAAAAATGAGGACTGAGAATGTGGGACCATTAAATAATGGAGCTGAGGTGGTTGTGAGGATGCCGAAAAGGCTATCTGCTAAACCGTTTTTTAAATACATCGTTTTTACTGTTGAGAATCCTTACAGTAGGGATTGTAACAATGTGCAGGGAGGAAATGAAGAGTCTTCACATTGGATAACAGAAGATATGGTACGGAATCAATTAGACAAAGTTAATATCATAAAGCGCCAGGACCAGATGGATTGCATCCTAGGATTTTAAAAGAGCTTAGTTCAGTTCTAGCAAGACCACTGTGTCTCATCTTTTCAGATTCGCTTTTGTCTGGGATGTGCCTGGATTGGAAAAGCCAATGTAATACCAATATTCAAAAAAGGTAGTCGTTCACAGCCTGGTAACTATACCTGTAAGCCTAACTCAGTGGTAGGGAAGGGTGAGAAAAACTTTGTTAAGGGATCATATCCTTGACTTTTTCTCCAATCATCTTATTAGTAGTAGTCAGCATGGATTTATGAGAAATAATCATGCCAACAAATAATTGGTTTTATGAAGAAGTGAGTAAGAAGTTAGATTCAGGCACAGCTGTGGATGTGGTATATTTGGATTTTGCAAAAGCCTTTGATACTGTGCCACATAGCGACTTGTATAAACTGAGGACTGTTGGCCTGGAAAACATTTGTTCATGGATAAGAACGTGTTATTGGACCGCAACAGAGAGTGGTGGTTAATGGAGCAACATCTATGTGGGCTAAGTTCTAGCGGAGTTCCTCAGGGTTCTGTACTGGGGCCGCTTCTGTTTAATCTGTTTATAAATGACTTAGAAGGGGGCATTAGAGCAAGGTCTCTGTGTTTGCTGATGACACTAAATTATGCAGAGCTTTGGAAACCTTCCAATGATGTGCAAGTGCTGCAAGCAGACCTAGATAGATTTATCAATGGGCAGCAGAATGGCAGATGAGATTCAATGTTGATAAATGTAAGATGCATTTGGGATTTAATATCCCTGTGCCACCTACACCATAAATAACTCTGTTAAGTGCATCTGAAATGGAAAAAGATTTGGGGGTTCTGGTGGATAACAGACTTAGCTGTAGCAAACAATGCCAGGTAGCAACACTAGAGCTAGCAAGATATTGTCTTGTATAAAGAGGGGAATGGAATCAAGAGAGAAAATATTATTCTCCCTCTGTACAAGGCACTGGTAAGCCTCATTTGGAATATGCGGTGCAGTTTTGGAATCCCATATACAAAAGGGACATCTTGGAATTGAGGCAGTTCAGAGAAGGCAACTAATTAATAATGGGGAATGGAGGGGCTTGAATATGCAGCAATTAGACAAGTTAGGGCTGTTTACATTGGAGAAGCGGCGGTGCTGGGACATGATACCTTATACAAATATATTAATGCCCATACAGTGACTCTCTGGTGCATTTTCACTAATAGGTCATATCAGAGGACTCGTGGACATCCTTTAAGGTTGGAAGAAAAGAAGTTTCATCTTCAAGTTAGGAGAGGTTTTCTTACATTGAGAACGTTGAAACTGTGGAACTGTCTTCCAGCAGAGGTGGTAATGGCAAGTTCATTGAATAACTTTAAAAAAGGCCTGGATAAGTTTCTAAAACTAAAAAATATTGAGAATTACTGGTATAATGCATATAGATCTGGTTGACCAGGGATACTTTCCGATTGCCGTTTGGAGTCAGGAAGGAATTTTTTCCCCCCTTTTTTAGCTGAGGGGTTTTTTTGCCTTCCTCTGGATCAACTGTTAGGTAGGGTTAAAAAAAAAAAAAAAAAAAAAGTGAATAGGTTGGACTTGATGGACGAATGTCTTTATTCAACCTTAATTACTATGTTACTATGTAAAAAAAAATTACTATGTTACTGTAATTGAAGAATGGAAGGTAAGGCTTTTTTTAGGTTTTCTGACAAATTAAGGAAAAAGATGATTTAAAGTTTAAAATGTTTCCAAAACCTGCATGATAATTAAAAACACACGCTAAATAGATATATACTGAGTGAAATTGCATGGCACATGCATGGGTGTACCAAGGCGTAACTGCATTTACAGAGAAAAATTCTGCCAGCTTTCAGTTTTTCAAACTAAACACTCCTCAAACCTAAAAATACCCCTCACAAAGTATATAATGTATATACTCGAGTATAAACTGTCCCGAGTATAAACTGAGGTACCTATTTTTAGCTGAAAATACTAGTAAAAGTAATTGACTCGAGTATAAACCGAGGGTAGAAATTGACCACTACTGCCTACTGATTCTGTATTGTCAGTTTATTTCTTTGTACCTCTCTACAAAACAGTACTGACAAAAATAAATAATTATTAACAGGAGTGGGACTGGATATATAATTAAACCCTCTATGTAAGGGATTTACCAGTATAATGGGTGCAGAATCTATAGTCATTCTACTTCTCTGTGCTTGATTGTGTTAGTGTTTTACCTTTCTGGGACCTATAAAACTTGTACAGCCTCTGGCCAAAGTGATCCACAGTACAGAGGCATTGAAAACAAACACCACCTATAGAATGGCAAACTACATTCTGCACTGCTGTAACAGAGATCCAAAGGCCCTTGACTGTTTGCATTATGGTGCTAATGAATATTAACTAAAGATGAGCTGTCTACAAACTGAATACCGGTACCTTTAGAAAAGACAACTTTCTTCTCTCCAATAGATGTTTCACCACCCTCTGAGCAAGTAAGGTCATCCTTCTGTGGGCATCCTTCGTAGCTTACTTTAGAAATCCAGCAGCCGATCATTCGCTCCCTGTATGCTTGTGCTGGTGACGTCACTAACCTTCACCTGGCAGTGACGTCAGGTGGCACGTCAGTACACAGAGCAAGCAAGCAGCTAATGTAAGTTACTGACTCGAGTATAAACCGAGGTCAGGTTTTTAGGCTGATTTTACAGCCTGAAAATCTCTGTTTATACTCGAGTATAAATGGTATTCTTGGAATCACTGCACCTTTAGCTACATAATAGTGCCATTCTTTCATACATTTAATGCACAATACTATTTACAAATTTGCACTTTTAGCAGATTTTCTGAAAAACACGGAAAAAAACTTTCAAAATTCTCTTGTCCAAACCTCCAGTGCAAATAAAAAAAATCCCACTAAATATCTTGCAAGACTAAACACCTCCTTAACTAGAAAACAATCCCAAAAACTATATATTATTGGAATCTACAGACCTTCAGCTACATAACGGTGCCAATTTTTCACATTTAGAATTCAGGATACATTTTTTTGTAGAACTTTAACTTTTAAAAATAAGGGGGAAAAAACAAAATTTAAAGGGGTACTAAAATCTCTGTGGGTTCTAGGGGGCAGCTCCCATAATCCGCTTTAGCTGGGAGTATATGCAGTACACTTCACTTGCTCTGTAGTTTGATTTAGGGGAATATATCAGCCAACCCTTCAATGCAAAGTCTAAGCTGAAGCACTACAACTCCCAGCATTCCCTATCTGCCCAGTGCTAATGCAGAGTGTTTATGGTAAAACCATTTGTCTCTCAACTCTGAATTCAGCCTCTTAATGTAGAAATAATTTATAAAACATTTCAGAGTATTGGAAATCTATGATGTCACTGCTGCCTTCTAATGTTGCCTCTTCCTGGTGGTCCTGGACCCAAAACTCCATCTGCACATGCTAACGAGGTACCTTGTGTTTGTTTTCCACTCCCATTGGGCTAAGCTGCATGTTACAGTTAACCTCAGAGTCCAGACCTACCAGTGTCTCACAGCCTATCAGAGAAAGCAGTGAATATTATTAGCTGATTTTCCTGTTCAAAAAGAGTGGTGAAGGTGTTAACCCTTTTCACATGAATTTATGAAGCAACCTGTTAACCCTTTATATTTCTGAGCATTTCTGCAAGAGTCTGTGTCTTTTTATGTGTTTATTTCAGCACACTACAATTTACATTAGTGTGTGTATTGCTGCAATGTAATGTTTAGAAGTGTAATGGAAGCTGTATTAATTTCAGTGTGGCCATCCAGGATGTATTTAATGCAATGGCACTTAGCTTTGCTGCAGGTCAATTTCACAAGGCTGCAGCCCATATAGACTAAAAATGGTGATTGCATGCGTTACAATAGCACACGGAAGTGCAGCACATATAGTGGGGTCGGTCTCATTCCTGCGCTCCCACTAGCGCAATCGGATCACAAATTGCACTACTGGAGCCAACCCCTTAGAATCTGAGTCTTAAAGGTAAAGGTAGCAACACCAGTAGAATTGTACTGATATACTTTACAAAGTAAACTGATAAAAACAAAACAGCTTAGAGCAGCAGGTGCTGCATATTGAGGTGAAACTGAGCATGCATTTTAAAGGGAAATGTTGGAGCCTGGAAGCAGTGTTACAAGCAGTGTTAAGGCAAAGTCCACCTTGGCCTTTAAGGCCCAAACATGTTTTAAATCTACATGCTGCAGTGCTAAGTACCATTGCATTAAATACATACATTTATGTACTTTATGGCTACACTTAAATCAATGCAGCCTGCACCAGGATTCTAAACAAAATACTAACAGCCTTTTGTTGTGTATATTTTATATGTGTTCGGGTCTTAAAAGCAAAGGTGAGAACCATGGTTGGAAGAGGGTTTTTGTTTATGCAAAAATTCCCACAGGCAGCCCTCCAGCTGCATCAATTTTATAGAATATGTATACATTTCCTCTAACAGTGCCCCTTTAATTGATAAACGGATAGAAACAACATGGTGCAGAGCTGCAAGTGGCATTCTCTCCAACAATTCCCGTTAAAGTGTTCACTTGGTGTGGAAACATCTGTATAGACAATACTTTATGCGTTACTCTGTGCATTGAAAGCCTTCTTAGTTATAGAATCTATTACTTACATGTACTAAATGTAACTTACTAGAAAGGAATCTTCCAATGTATAGTTGTTCTGGGGAGAAATGCTTTCTATAAGGATTTTTTTTTTATTAAGTTTAGTTCTCCTTTAAAGTTAGAAACCTTCCCAAAACCCCATGAATATTAAAAAAAATCCCAATGAACTGCTTCCAGTTTTCAACTTGAAAATACCCCTACAAACCTAATAATATTGGAATCAGTTCATACCCAGACCCAAAACCACAACAAGTAAAACCCCCTACTAAATACCAATCTTCTACATTTGCTGAATCACTGGAATGCCACATGTGTGGGAGTAACAAGTGCAAATACAGGATACAAATTGGTATCTGTATTTTTAATAGTTTCCAATAAGTAAACAAATTTGGAAATACTCCACAAAAAATGATATCCTTTTTAAAAAAACTATCCTAACAAATTTTATTATTTGAAGCCCATTATAAATAAATGGAAGCTAATGTAATTACCACCAGCAGTTTCACTAAATAACAATTGTTACGCTGATGGTAAACTTGATGGTTTCATAAAACAACAATAAGTATTTTGCACTACTGTTTGTATATAACTTTCACCCATATGGTGGTCGATACCATCTTCCTCCCTTGAACTGAAATAGGACAGACCAAGGGGGTATCCATTGAACCTCACTTTACCAGTAAGCTTCAGAAAGGGTTCTCCAATATTTGACCCCCAGCTGCCACCAGGTAGTCTGTAAGAGCAGTTTTTAAAACCCCATGGCATTGGAAAGTCCTGATACCACCATCTGTGCTTCTAAACCTTTTGGCATCTCAGCCAAACTTTTCAAGATTCTCCTATATGCATGCTTCAAAAATAGTGGGCATGGCTTGTGGAGGAGTGTGTGGTGGACTAAATAACAGTGCCTGGTGAACTGGAGAGCTGACTAGACACTGGCTAGTGAACTGGGGGGCTGATTGTACAGTGGCTGGTGAACTGGATGGATGGCCTAACAGTGGCTACCCTCCAGCACTCCAGTTCAACATCCACTGTTAGTTCAGCCCTTCCTTTTAGCAGACATTGTTAGGCCAGCCCTTCAATTCAGCAAACACTACTAGGTCAGCCCTTCAATTCAACAAACACTACTAGGTCAACTTTTGAACTTCAGTAAAAGTTTGAAAGTTCAAATTCAGACCCATTAAAGGGCAAGTCCACCCCCAAAACTAACTTTTTATATTTATTTGGCCCAAATAAGTGCTCCAAAACAAACTTTACAGCATGTAAATCGGTCCAGTGGTTCAAAAGTTACAGACCTTTGTAGCTGGCTTAATCCTGCAACATGGACCAATACAGTGATGAACAGAGACAGGTTACATTACCTTGCCTCTGTTCTTTTCATGTTCTTGAGCATGTCTGTTAGCATCCAGGAAGTTGCGTCAGTAATGGTCTGACCCCTGGATCCCTGGATTTTCCCTCTCAACCAATCACAGCTGTAAAGTTATGTATACTGAAGAAATCCAGGATCAACAGCTGCAGCCAGCCAGCCCAGAGAGAGAGATAGAGAGAGAGACACACACAAACACAGGCAAGATTTTTTTTTTTTTCTAAGCTGCAGCTCGGGGTCATCTAAAGTGGAAGTGGAGAGGAAGTGCAGCCTGATATATATCTCATTAAATATCAGGCAAAGCAAATGATTTTGAGAAAAATGAACATGGCGTTTGAGGTTGGTGCTATTATATAAAGAACATATAAAAAGTTTATTTTTGGGTGGACATACCCTTTAAAGTCAATGGGGGAGTGATAGTTAGAAAAGTCCGGATGATTTAAAGCTAAACTAACAATGGTAACTGTGGCACCTGGGAAATGATCTTTAGAACATGTCACTATCACCAAAACTTGTTAAAACACTTCTTAAACACGAGCGGGCAATTGTCAGGTTTTGCGCAAGCTACATTTGAGGGTTATGGCCAATTCGAAGGGGTAACGAACGATACTTTTGAGGTTAGAACCATAAATTTGAGAATTACCGAAATTGAACAATACTTTTGAAGATTACCGAAAACGAACGATTCGAGGGTTAGCGAAAACGATACATAATTCTGAGGGTTACCGAAAACAAACAATACTTTCGAGGGCTACCGAAAATCGAAGGCTACATTTGAGGGTTAGCAAACGATACATTCTAGGGTTAGCAAAAACGATCTGTACATTCAAGCGTTATTGAAAACGAACCATACTTTACATCTAAGGAGTGACGGTATTTACCGGTATGTGAAAAGGCTTTATAAAAATCAAATGCTGCAAACAAATGGTGTACTAAAAAAAAAAAGACAAAGGTTATAAAGCAGAGTTTGAAATTTTAAGATAACATTGATGGACATTTTCACATCAAAGAGAGCTGGTAATGATGTTATGGGCCGGTGGCTATTTTTCAGCATTTGCCTTCCTAGATTTACTGTATTATCTGTGATTTGAAGTTTTTAGAATGTTTAGGTTGCGGAGACCTTTAATATTCATTATTTTGCATTTTTAAAATGCTGCCATTTTTATGCATATCTGAATATTTATAGACCACATAATAGGAACTTTTAGCACACTAGAAAAATAGAGTGAGGCTGAGGACACACAAAAGCAAGTATGAGCGCTCCGAAAAAGGACATGCTCGTGCGCAATCACAGTGCATTGGATTGAGCATAAAATGCTGCTCGCAACGCACCTAGTGTGGTCACAACAATCGCATCGCCTTAGTGTGGTCACAACAATCGCATTGCCTTTTAAAACGGGTGTGCGTGTCCTAGCCCTAAATAAAGCAATAAATTCATAATACCTTCAGAAAGCCTTCAATACCTTCAAACAACAAAAGGACAATAAAATAAATGAATAAAATAAAATACATATAAAATACACAAGTAGAAAATAAATATATCATTCCATTATTTTTAATAATAAAAGTCATGGGAGACAGCTAATACAAATATTTATGCTTAAAGGGTATGTCCACCCCCAAAACTATTTTTAATTGTCTAACCTCCCTAAATCTACTTACCAGCCCTCGTTCCATCGGCTGCCTTTTACTGCCCATAGTCATTAGTCCACATATATAGATTCCATTCATATAATAAATTTTATGTCAAATAAAAGATGGGAACAGACATACAGCTGGGTGAATATCTGCATGTCTGCATGTCTATGTGTATGTATGTATGTCTGCATGTTTATGTGTATGTTTATGTATATGTCTACATGTCTGCATGCATTCATCCATACCTCACGATTTAGGACATAGGGCAGTAAAATTTTGGCTAGACATGTACCTGGGCTCCCAGAAATTGTTCATAATAAATGGGCCCTGACTTTCCTATTATTGGGGTGTTTCTCCCCATCATATTTATTTAAAGGGGAACTGTTATCCCGTTTTTGTAAGTTGCACAAGCATGTCTAATTGTTCCTTAACCCCATGCAAAGCTTTCTGAAGCTTTAAAGGGCATGTCCACCCCCAAAACTATAATCCCCCCAACTACTGGCCCCACCATGTAGTGTAGTTTAATCCTTACCTAACATCCCAGCTCCATAGGGTTCTCCTGTAGTCCCCCCCTAAGTCCCAAAAACTGCCCACCAGGAGGATAGCAGAGTCCATATAGGACTCTGCCTCCTCCCTGGCCCTCCGGAGAAGTTTGGCATGCGTACTGCCCCCTTTTCCCCTCCCTCCCCCACCCCCGCTCTCCCCCTCCCCCTCCCTCTCCCCGATTCCCTCCCCCTAGCATTTAACCCCTTTAGTATAGTAATCCCACTGGTCCCCCAGCCCCAACCGCAAATTTTTATTTAAGAAAGCTCCCCAAACTCTTACTTACCTCTCCTTTCTTCCTCCGATAAAGTAAGCTGCCGGCAGCCGCGTCCGTGATTGGCTGCCGCTCAGCCAATCACAGACGCGGCTGCCGGTCCCGCCCCCTGCTTGCATTTCTCGCAAGCAGAGGGCCGGGAGCGCGGCGGAGGAAAGAGGGGAGGTAAGTAAGAGTTGGGGAGCTTTCTTAAAATAAAAATTATGCGGTTGGGGCTGGGGGACCAGGGTGAAGGCTATATCAAAAATTTGATTTAAGGGTGGACATACCCTTTAAATATCAAAAAAATCAAAAACACATACTTTAAAATCGCCTTATAAAGTCCATACTTGGGCGCCGCCATCTTGGATTCCATCCCTTCCTGTTTCTGCCAAAAACTACAATCCCAGCATGCAATTTCCTGATGCCGGTGACATTACAAGCATTTTCTATTGGCCGCTCGGCACTACAAGGGGCGGGATGTGGAGGCGTGGCCTAACAAAGAGGCACGCCTCTGTTAGGGGAGGGAGGCGGGATCGGTAATACAAACTACCTTTATGAATGGATTTTTTGTATTTTATAACACATTGTTAAAAAATAATAATTGTTTGTAAAAATACTTAATATTTAATTACATTTTTAATTATTCTATATGTAATATAACGCTGTTGTTAATGTCGTTATATGTGCATGATTGGTGCTGTGCTGTGAGTGTGTGTGAATGTCGTTATATGTGCGTGATTGGTGTTGTGAGTGTGTGTGAATGTCATTCTAAGTGCGTGAAAGGCGTTGCGGATGCGTGCGAATGTCGTTTTAAGTGCTAAGGTGTTGGATGCGTTGCAATGTCGTTCTAGTGTCGTGAATGGCGTTGCGGATGCGTGCAAATGTCGTTCTAAGTGTGTGAATGTGGTGTTGCGGATGCGTGCAATGTCGTTCTAAGTGCGTCAATGATGCTGCGGATGCGTGCGAATGTCAGTCTAAGTGCGTGAATGGTGTTGCGGATGCGTGCGAATGTCATTTTAAGTGCGTGAATGGCGTTGCGGATGCGTGCGAATGTCGTTCTAAGTGCGTGAATGGCGTTGCGGATGCGTGCGAATGTCGTTCTAAGTGCGTGAATGGCATTGCGGATGCGTGCGAATGTCGTTTTAAGTGCGTGATTGGCGTTGCGGATGCGTGCGAATGTCGTTCTAAGTGCGTGAATGGCGTTGCGGATGCGTGCGAATGTCGTTCTAAGTGCGTGATTGGCGTTGCGGATGCGTGCGAATGTCGTTCTAAGTGCCTGAATGGCGTTACGGATGCGTGCGAATGTCGTTTTAAGTGCGTGATTGGCGTTGCGGATACGTGCGAATGTCGTTCTAAGTGCGTGAATGGCGTTGCGGATGCGTGCGAAATGTCGTTTTAAAGTGCGTGTATTGGCGTTGCGGATGCGTGCGAATGTCGTTCTAAGTGCGTGAATGGCGTTGCGGATGCTTGCGAATGTCGTTTTAAGTGCGTGAATGGCGTTGCGGATGCGTGCGAATGTCGTTTTAAGTGCGTGAATGGCGTTGCGGATGCGTGCGAATGTCGTTTTAAGTGCGTGAATGGTGTTGCGGATGCGTGCGAATATCGTTTTAAGTGCGTGAATGGCATTGCGGATGCGTGCGAATGTCGTTCTAGGTGCGTCAATGAGGCTACGGATCGTACATGTCATTCTAAGTGCCTGAATGGCATTGCGGATGCATGCGAATGTCGTTCTAAGTGCGTGAATGGCATTGGCGATGCTTGCGAATGTCGTTTTAAGTGCGTGAATGGTGTTGAGGATGCGTGGGAAGTTTTAAGTGCGTGAATGGTGTTGCGGATGCGTGCGATTGTCGGTTTAAGTGCGTGAATGGTGTTGCGGATGCGTGCGAATGTCGTTCTAGTGAATGGTGTTGCGGATGCGTGCGAATGTCGTTCTAAGTGCATGAATGATGCATCCGCAACGCCATTCACGCACTTAAAACGACTTCGCACGCATCCGCAACGCCATTCACGCACTTAGAACAACATTCGCACGCATCCGCAACGCCATTTACGCACTTAGAACGACATTCGCACGCATCCGCAACGCCATTCAAGCACTTAGAACGGCATTCGCACGCATCCGCAGCATCATTTACGCACTTAGAACGACATTCGCACGCATCCGCAACACCATTCACGCACTTAAAATGACATTCGCACCATCCCCAACGCCATTCACGCACTTAGAACGACATTCGCACGCATCACAACGCCATTCACGCGCTTAAACAACATTCGCACGCATTCGCAACGCCATTCACGCACTTAAAACGCCATTTGCACGCATCAGCCACGCCATTCACGCACTTAAAACGACATTTGCCACGCATCCGCAACGCCATTCATGCACTTAAAACGACATTCGCACGCATCCGCAACGCCATTCACGCACTTAGAACGACATTCGCATGCCATCGCAACGCCATTCACGCACTTAGAACGACAATTTGCACGCATCCGCAACTCCATTCACGCACTAAAATGACATTTGCACACATCCGCAATGCCATTCACGCACTTAAAACGATATTCGCACGCATCCGCAACGCCATTCACGCACTTAGAACGACATTCGCACGCATCCGCAACGCCATTCACGGCACTAAAACGACATTTGCACGCATCCGAACGACAAAAATGCCTCCCAACAGGACTCCAGAGCACTGAAACTGCAGCCGATGTGCACGAAGAAAATAAGGGTGTGTATCTGAGGCTTTCAGGGATTGGTTGCTGTAAGGGAGCTTTCCGTTGGCTCCCGGTTTCCGGCCATCCATTGGCTGCCGCGACTGTCATCAAATTTTCCTTGCAGAGCTGCTGTTCCGGTCCTCGCCGAGAATGTGCATATTAGAGCGTGCGTTTGTCGGCGACAGGGGTTGGGATCATGGGATTTGGCAGGACTGTGGACCACCCAGCCCCTCTAACTATTTTTACTTATTTTGATGATAGAATGAGAACGGTGTATGCTAGAGAGGTGGTTCAGGACTCGTTTCAGGTAATATTCTTGCCTTTCTTACTGGACCAACTTGTTTTGGGACCACAGTTCTCCTTTAAAAGTACCAGTATTGGCACTGAATTATAAGATATTATAAAAGATTTAAAAGATATTATAAAAAGAATTAAAAGATATTATAATTGTAAGGCATTATTTATAGTCTATCTAGCTACCTTGTGTTGTGGAAACAATTTGTGGGAAAAACAATAAGACCAGAGAACAGCAGAGCATATAAATGCTAGTCTAAATGGATAATATAATACATCCATCTCAGCACACATTATGGATGTTCACCAAGGAAAGATGGATAGCAAGTTTCAAATTATAGATCATGCTGACTGGGGAGCTAGGAAAAGGAGACAGAGATAAGTACCTCCTAAAAAAGGAAGCTTTCTGGATCTATACTCTAGGAGCCCCAAAGGGACTCATAAAGAATTTGAACAAGCTTTTTCTGTGCTAAAGTATTATACCCTGTGGATTTGAAGGACAAATACTCCTATACTCTAGGAGCCCCAAAGGGACTCATAAAAAATTTGAACAAAGCTGTTTCTGTGTCTGGACTAAAGTATTATACCCTGTGGTTTGAAGGAACAGACTTTCCTGGAAAAAAAACACCCATATAATATCCCATGAACACTTAAAATAAATATTAGATCAACTTTATCCTCCTTTTGGTAGTGAAAAATATAATTTTCGGTTTATAGTCAAAGGGGTATAGTAGAAAAATATGTAAAAAGGAAAAAAAAAAAATTGGTAGAAAATAAATGCATCAAATGATAAAGAAAAACAAATGCTATATATGTAGGGAAAAACTTGTGGTAAATTAGATCAAAATTCCTATATCTCTTCCAATGTTCTGTGTTTTGTTATTGTTCCAATGCTTTTAGAAGTTTTACCTCAATAGAATGAAGTTTTATGTATCCGGACTCTGGTTTCCTGCCTGGATCCTGAATCTTGTATACATACAGACATCTTCCTTAGGGTTTTCTCTATATATTGCAAACCGCATGGACATATAATAAGATTGATCTCACTAAAAAAATGTAGGGGTAAATTAGATCAAAATTCCTATCTTAAATTCCATTTACAAATGGATTCTTACTCAAATGAAGGGTATAAAAAGGGAAAGATAAAATAAAATACACTCCACCTGATGAAGCTATAATTAGTAAATGCGTAGTGGGATGTTTGCTGGCACATTTTAAATTTTGTTCTGTGGATTTTATACGAAGTGTTATATCTAGACGTGTGCGCTTTGGCAAGAGTTTTATTCTTGTTGGCATCTGTGCCTGAAGTTGTTACATAAAACCTTGTCTGATAGGACATGGGGTACAATCAGCCAGGACTCAGTTAATTTATCCGAGGAGATTTTGGAGAAGATTTCATTCCCAGTGGTTGCTGGCATAATGCATGCAATTTTTTTTTTAATTAATTTTATTGTCCAATGCATAGGTGATAATACAGTTGTACATTAGAATAGTGTAGTTACTTAAGTGGTTTGCAACTTACAGAGGTAATCATGCATTGTAGCATTGGTAAGGGATTTCAGTGAAACATTAAATAATTTATTACAACAACAACAACATGTGGTCTGTGTAATCAATTACCTGAGAATTATCATATCTTGTTTGTCCATGTGCCTGGTTGCCTGGTGCCAGCATCTTCCGTTCACTCCAGTTTTCAGGTCTTGTGTGTTTCAACCGAGAGTATAGGATAAGATAGTTAGGGGAAGACAGTATTGGGGGAGTCTAGCCATTCTGTCCAAATTTTTCTTAAATTTATTTTCATACACTCTATCAGGGAATTCAATAAAGTTCTTATCGTTTAAAATGGTGCTAAATTTGCCTCAACCAAAGATCTTATTTAACATTTGAAAGCTAACATCTGAATGGTTGGGGCAAATTTAGCACCATTTTAAACGATAAGAACTTTTTTGAATAACCCTGTATGTTTGTATATCATTTTAATTAGTGGAGGTAATTATTTCTTAGTGTTAGTTTGAGAAAGCCTTCGTAAGACTAGTGTCTTTCTGGCATAGATAGTGCCGTCTGCAAGAATTGACGCTAATAGGTGGACCAGATATTCTATCCAACACTCCAAATAGGCATGATAGGGGGGATAGGGGTACCTGATGTGGGGAGGGGAGGTTGAGCTTATGGAGAAAAGTGGACCAGAAGATGGCCACCCTTGGGCAATGCCATAAAAGGTGAGAGAAGTCTACATCTGGTTGAAAGTATTTAGGACAGTCTGTTACCCCGTCGTTCCAAAATGTCGGGTTTGTCTGCGGGTGTAATATGCCTGATGGCTTCATGAACTTACCTACCGCTCCGGTCCCGTGCCACGCTGCACTTGCAGGTGGGCATCATCGTAGACGTCATGATGCTGACACGCCGGGTGCGCGAGGATTCAAAAACTGGGGTCCTCCTGGACCCGTGCTTGATTGTAGCGTTAGTTACCTCCCGGCTCCTTCTACTTCCTGCCCAAGTCCTGTTCCTCTCCAGCTTTAGACTTACCTTGCCATACAAGCTCAGTGACTTACCTTGCCTGTTCCAGAGACTCCTTGCCATACCTGCACCAGTTACTTACCTAGCCTGCTCCAAGACTTACCTTGCCATACCAGCTCCAGTACTTACCTTACCTCTCCAGAGACTTACCTTGCCATACCAGCACCAGTTACTTACCTAGCCTGCTCCAGAGACTTACCTTGCCATACCAGCACCAATGACGTACCTTGCCTGTCGAGACTTACCTTGCCTGTTCCAGAGACTCCTTGCCAGTTCCAGTATCCATACTCACTTGACCTGTTTCAGTGACTGTTTCTCGCTTTGCCTGTTTCCAGTATCCTGCCTTCTCTCCAGCAGCACCTAGCCCCATTCCTCAGCCTACAGTCCCCAGCAGTCTCTTGTATCCAGTTCTGCAATCCCACCAGCCATCGGAGCGCCTCCTCCTAAAGCGTACTCGTAGACCCCCAGCCTCCCGGACATTATTACAGATGGAGAATATTAAATTGGATCATTTTATTGTAAACAGCTGGCGAGGCCTCTGATGAGAGTTGGCTATCTCTAGCCAGTGTTCCTGGCTCATATTTGTGTCCCCTATACAGGGAAACAACTGGATTTGATAAGTGTTAAATTGGGTTGTGACTTGGCTTGTATCATGCAGCTGTATAATCGGGATATCATACCCGTGGGCCCTGAGTGCAAACAACCCCGATCGCCGAATGTTTATTACTTATAGGGGTGGTGTGATGCCCAGTGATATAGTTGTATATTTGGTAAAGCAAGACCTCCCATAGATTTAGGAGTCTTAAAGTTTATTGATATTGGATTCTGGGTCTCTTATTATTCCATAAAAGCTATTATTAATATGTTGAGTTTTTTTTTTAAATATTGTGGTATATAGGATAAAGAATGTTGTATGGTGTATAGTAATTTGAGGAACAAGAAATCTTAACCAATTGGAATCTTCCCCAGAGATTAAGGGGTACATGTTTCCATTCATGTGTTTTATTGTGTACAAAATCCAGCGTGGGGATTGTTTAGACAGTAAAACTGCGTGGTAGCGTTGTTATCATGATTCCCAAATATTTAAATTGAGTTACTATTGGTATTTGAGCATGCCAGTTTTTATTGTTTGGGCAAAGGTGGTCCATTGGATATATTGCGGACTTGTCCCATTTAATAGTCAACCAAAGTAGGATACAAATATATTGATTAAATTGAAGGTCGCAGTGAGAGGTCTATGGGGTTTTCCAGGAACATTATTAATCATCAGCATAGAGGCCTAAACGTTCCTCATATTGGTCCAAATGGACCTAATTCGGTTGTCCATACGGAGTATTGTATCTAGGGTTCAATAGCGAGGGCAAATAAATATAGAGATAAGGGAAACTCTGACAGGTTCTCTGAGGGAGAATTTGGGTAAGATTTTGTAATCTGCTGTTGAAAGGGAGATAGGACCCGCGCTCTAAAGGGTTTTTGTCTGGTTCAGGGACTACCACAATTGTCGCGTTATACAGTGAAGATGGTAGTGGCCCATGGTGTGCATGATTAAACATATCAAGGATAGGATTAGTAGTTATGTTTGATATCTTTTATATATCTTGATTGGTAGCCCATCAGGACCAGAGGCCTTCTTATTAGGCATAGAATCTATTGCTTCCTGTATTTCGTGGAGTGTGATGGATTTTCTGTACTAATGTTGGGAGATCAATCTGTTTGAGGTATTCCCGAGATTTCGGAATGGAATAAGTTATTCTGGATTTATATACATTTTCGTAAAACAAAAGTCTCCATATTTGAAGCATGAGGGCGGTGCTTCATGAGATAGGATGCGCTACTGCACTGCCCGGCACCATCTCATCATCCGAGGCTAATAAAAAGCTTTAATCATCCAATTAAACTTATAAAATAGTACCCAGTGGGTGGAACTAAACACACAGAAAAAGATACTTATTAGTACAATTTTATTACATATACATAAATCAAATACAATGTATACCAAGCTGCCCAGCTAAATCACAAAGTGATATACAAAGTAATATCTAAAATAGATCATAACTATAATAACCCTAAGAACAATACCCCTCATAAATGGGAATAGAAAACAGTAAAAGTTAAAAGAGCGAACTAAAAGAGCAGTGTGTCTAATCTTCTATCTTCATCCATGACACCAGCTCTGCTGAGGCTACCTACCCCAGACGTACACCTGCGCCCGCAGGGGTATCTCGGTGGCGTGGGCTCTCATGCCTCACGAGCCCGATGTTACTGGCGTCTGATCTGATGCGACGCTTCGGGCAAGCGACACCAACACCACTGAGTTGCTGTCGCAGACCCTCAACAAAGGCAATCAGTGCCGCAAGGGGCCCGGAGGGGGGCTCCGGTTCAACCTCTGGGACCCATTAAGCCCAAGGGCCCTTCCAAAGGTTGCAAAGGCACTTATAAGTGCCAGGGAAGGGGGTCCCAGTTCGAGCTGCTAGAACCCTTTAAGTCCCAAAGGGCCCTTGTCAGCCTGTGAGGGGGGTCCGTTTGAGCTGCGGGACCCCTTAAACCCCAAAGGGCCCTTGTCAGGGCAGCAAGGGCCTTTCTAAGGGCCGGGGAGGGGGGACTCTGTTGGAGCTGCGGGACCCCTTAAGCTCCAAAGGGCCCTTGTCAGGGCCACAAGGTCCATGAAGGACCCAGGAGGGGGTCCCGTTTTTGAGCTGCGGGACCCCAGAACATCTGGTCGGATTGTCGACTGTTCAGCAATCCACGAGTGCTGATTTTGGGAATCTCCGGATGTTCAGGGATTTTTGGAGCGGACGTTTGAGTTTTACAGAACGATCGAAATCACCAAAAGCGGCACATGGAAACTGGAAGTAGCGCACGTATGCGCTAGGTCCATTTTTTTTCACACCGGACCATCTCCCAGGTCCCAAAGGCCTGTAAGGTAAGTTTACACTGTAATATTTCGGAAAGTTCGAATGAACTATTTACCCCCATTGACTTTAATGGGTCCATTTTCAGATTTCCGAACTTTTTTAGAAGTTCGAAAATGTACCAACTTTCGAAAGTTCGGCCATCTCTAGTACCAGGGAATTTTAAGGGGTTTGAATGGAAGTATAGTGTTTGACTGTCTGAATTTTGATTAGGAAGGACAGGATTTTGGCAGAGTGAATCCCGTTTTCAAAAGCTTGGTCTAGAAAAGAAATGTTTATGGTTAGTTTTCCATTATCATGTGTTATATAGCCTTTGGGTCTGCAGCCAGGCATAACCAGAGTTAGTGTGTTTTCTTCTGTAGTGATGTGCGATTTACATATGAAAATATCGTCCCCATAGATAAGCTTTAAGAGAGTCCCATACCATGTTTGGATTGTGGGAGGCATTAAATTTAATGTTTCTTCTAGATGTTTGTATAGGGGATCTCGTTGCAGAAACTCTTTCAGGAGTGTGTTTGGGGGTTTGAAATTGTGAGGACTATATTTAAGAGCAATGGAGATGAGCCAATCTGGTGTAAATGGGAGATTTGGGAAACTAGGGGCCAGTTTATGCAAATGATTTTAGTTGGGAAATTCATGTCTGGCTATCTAAATAGTATAATTAAGTAAGTGGTGCTGGAATAAAAGATCCAAGAGCATATACCTTCAAATTTAGATTAATATATGTGTTTATTAAAGGGATATAGATAAGTGCCTTAGCCATTACCTGTGAAATAGATCATATTCATTTCATATTCCTTCAGAATCACGTGTGATATTTTTATACTCACTTTCTATTTATGATTTTTAATGAATGAGTCACTTTTTATCATATCACTCTACCAGAAAATGATGATGATGGAGAGAGGAGTAGAGCCCTATCTCGGACTCCGGTAAATTGCGCTTGGGAGTACATTTACTTTGATAAAGAGGTATATGAATTTTCCTCTAGATCTTTAAAGTCCAATTTTCTATTGTTTTCGTCTGCTGTCCTGCATAGTGTCACCCTTTAGGCCCAGTTGATTGGGCATTGAAGGTGATTGGACTTATATTTTTTTTGTTCTTTTTATCAGTGTTTACATTAGAAACATGAAATCAAACTTAACCCCTACATTAAAAACAAGCCTTTCCAACCCAACAAAAAAGCTGTTTCCTCTCGTTTCCCACCATGCATGCGCTCAGTATGCCAAAATAGACTAAGACACCATTACACGTCAATACATGATACAGTAACACCTTTACCATGGTATTCTGCCTTTCAAAAAGACACTTTTTAATCCTCTTTAGTTACCCCGTCACTGAACTTTTTGGTGCACTGGTGCCAAATACTCCAGGCAAAGATATACAGAGGTCTCTAACAATGGTAAAATTGTGCCTTTCTCCCTGACTATATGGACCTTCTTGTACAGGGAATAATTTTATTTGCATTAGCCAAATCTTCGTTTTCAAAATGAAAAAAGGAGGCCCTGCCCATTTTGTTGTTTTGGTATTTACTGTTGGTATAGTTAAAAATAATTTGAGATAAGATTTTCTGTTCACGAGAATAGACTTTTCATACTCAAAATACACTCTCTTTACCCTTTTGTAAATGGGATATATATTGTATTGTAACAGTTTAATTTAATTCCTAAGTTATGCCCCATGAATATAACCTCACAATTATTGACTATAGCTACTCTTAAACTGGCAAAGTTTCTTGTTTAAAATGATAATTTAGTTACTCCTTATATTTTTGTCCGTGCAATGTGATCTCAAATGCAACCATGAAATGATCACTATTTCCCATATATGCACCCATATCAATACTAGCAATTTATTCAGAACTTATATTCAATGTTTGGTTATTGAAATAACCCATAATAATAACCTGCCTTGAATGGAAGCAGTTTCCTCATCATAAGGTAATCCTTGTACTCTACATTTTATAACATGGGAATGATTTGCTGTAATGCTATTTAATAATAAATACACTGACAAAATAGTATTGGGGGATAAAGACCCCAGCTATATTATTAAACATTGTATATGCCATAATCCCATTGACTTTTATACAAATGCTCTTCTCTTCTTTGAAGTCCTTTTTTAAATAGTTTTTTTATGGACATGTGTTTTTACTGACTCCGGTGCATTAGTTTCTAATCTAGCATCTTTTTTTTGCTTACAACTGAACATTTTCAGAACATGACGGTCTATTGTAATGTTTAGAGGAAAATAAGAGCTTTAGTACATTAACCTTCTAAGAATTATCTGTAATCATTGTCATTGTAGAACAATTTTTAAATAGCTTTGTGTTCTCTGTGCTGATCCTTTTACTTTTAATATATTAAAATCCCTCTTGTTATTTATCTTCTTTTTTTTACAACCAATCCCAAATGGGGTAGGATATCCTAGTTGCAGAATCACAAGCATATCAGGGCTAACAGATTCAATCAAAGTTATGTCACAGGCAAAGGTCAGAGCAAGTGGTTAGTATCAGAGTGTGGAGCAATTTGGCAACAAAGATCAAGCAAAGATAAATCAAGTGGAATCACATGCAAGAGGTTGGACAGGTGGCTTAACATCAAAGTCAGAAACACCCATTTTTGCAATGACGATCTGGTAAATACTGTAGGAATAAGCTAAGTTTCACAAGTAAGCTGGTCAGAACAAACACAACACCTAATGTGTCCTAAATATTTCAGACTCAGTGTGCCCCAGTGCAGTACAATCGCATAGCACAATCATGTTGCAACCCACTGGCACCAAAACACAAACCTTATGGTAACACTTTTCTTACAGAATGTATTCAAGTTTTCATATTTTATAAACGTCTTCCCTTTAAATTAAAAGGGAGCTAAAATCACTAGACAAATAATTGAAGCCAGCATGGATGGCTAAAAGAAACATGGGGATTTGAACCTGTAACCATGTGGATTCTCACTTTCTAAAATAGAGTATTAGTCCACTAATTAGATGTGGGCCATGATGGGATGCAAAATCTGCCCCCACATATGCAAATGTATATATGGTTGGTGGAGGACATCTGTTAGTCCCACAACCTCAACTTAAAAGGTTTTAAGTGCGTGAATGGCGTTGCGGATGCGTGCGAATGTCGTTTTAAGTGCGTGAATGGCGTTGCGGATGCGTGCGAATGTCGTTTTAAGTGCGTGAATGGTGTTGCGGATGCGTGCGAATATCGTTTTAAGTGCGTGAATGGCATTGCGGATGCGTGCGAATGTCGTTCTAAGTGCGTCAATGAGGCTACGGATGCGTACGAATGTCATTCTAAGTGCCTGAATGGCATTGCGGATGCATGCGAATGTCGTTCTAAGTGCGTGAATGGCATTGCGGATGCTTGCGAATGTCGTTTTAAGTGCGTGAATGGTGTTGAGGATGCGTGGGAAGTTTTAAGTGCGTGAATGGTGTTGCGGATGCGTGCGATTGTCGGTTTAAGTGCGTGAATGGTGTTGCGGATGCGTGCGAATGTCGTTCTAGTGAATGGTGTTGCGGATGCGTGCGAATGTCGTTCTAAGTGCATGAATGATGCATCCGCAACGCCATTCACGCACTTAAAACGACATTCGCACGCATCCGCAACGCCATTCACGCACTTAGAACAACATTCGCACGCATCCGCAACGCCATTTACGCACTTAGAACGACATTCGCACGCATCCGCAACGCCATTCAACGCACTTGAACGGCATTCGCACGCATCCGCGCATCATTTACGCACTTAGAACGACATTCGCACGCATCCGCAACACCATTCACGCACTTAAAATGACATTCGCACGCATCCGCAACGCCATTCACCACTTAGAACGACATTCGCACGCATCAGCAACCCATTCACGCGCTTAAAACAACATTCGCACACGCATTCGCAACGCCATTCACGCACTTAAAACGCCATTTGCACGCATCAGCACGCCATTCACCGCACTTAAAACGACATTTGCACGCATCCGCAACGAACGCCATTCATGCACTTAAAACGACATTCGCACCATCCCGAACGCCATTCACGCACTTAGAACGACATTCGCATGCATCCGCAACGCCATTCACGCACTTGAACGACATTTGCACGCATCCGCAACTCCATTCACGCACTTAAAATGACATTTGCACACATCCGCAATGCCATTCACGCACTTAAAACGATATTCGCACGCATCCGCAACGCCATTCACGCACTTAGAACGACATTCGCACGCATCCGCAACGCCATTCACGCACTAAACGACATTTGCACGCATCCGAACGACAAAAATGCCTCCCAACAGGACTCCGGAGGCACTGAAACTGCAGCCGATGTGCACGAGCAGAAGAATAAGGGTGTGTATCTGAGGCTTTGCAGGGATTGGTTGCTGTAAGGGAGCTTTCCGATTGGCTCCCGGTTTCCGGCCATCCGATTGGCTGCCGCGACTGTCATCAAATTTTCCTTGCAGAGCTGCTGTTCCGGTCCTCGCCGAGAATGTGCATATTAGAGCGTGCGTTTGTCGGCGACAGGGGTTGGGATCATGGGATTTGGCAGGACTGTGGAGCCACCCAGCCCCTTAACTATTGTTACTTATTTTGATGATAGAATGAGAACGGTGTATGCTAGAGAGGTGGTTCAGGACTCGTTTTCAGGTAATATTCTTGCCTTTCTTACTGGACCAACTTGTTTTGGGACCACAGTTCTCCTTTAAAAGTACCATTATTGGCACTGAATTATAAGATATATAAAAAGATTTAAAAGATATTATAAAAAGAATTAAAAGTATTATAATTGTAAGGCATTATTTATAGTCTATCTAGCTACCTGTGTTTGTGGGAAACAATTTGTGGGAAAACAAATAACCAGAGAACAGCAGAGCATATAATGCTAGTCTAAATGGATAATATAATCCCATCTCAGCACACATTATGGATGTTCACCAAGGAAAGATGGATACAAGTTTCAAATTATAGATCATCTGCTCGGGGAGCTAGGAAAAGGAGACAGAGATAAGTACCTCCTCCTAAAAAAGGAAGCTTTCTGGATCTATACTCTAGGAGCCCCAAAGGGACTCAATAAAGAATTTGAACAAAGCTGTTTTCTGTGACTAAAGTATTATACCCTGTGGATTTGAAGGACAAATACTCCTATACTCTAGGAGCCCCAAAGGGACTCAATAAAAAATTTGAACAAAGCTGTTTCTGTGACTAAAGTATTATCCCTGTGGATTTGAAGAACAGACTTCCTGGAAAAAAACACCCATATAATATCCCATGAACACTTATAAATAAATTAATAAGATCAACTTTATCCTCCTTTTGGTAGTGAAAAATTATAATTTTCGGTTTATAGTCAAAAGGGGTATAGTAGAAAAAATAGTAAAAAGGAAAAAGAAAAAAATTGGTAGAAAATAAATGCATCAAATGATAATAAGAAAACACAATGCTATATATGTAGGGAAAAACTTGTGGTAATTAGATCAAAATTCCTATATCTCTTCCAATGTTCTGTGTTTTGTTATTGTTCCAATGCTTTTAGAAGTTTTACCTCAATAGAATGAAGTTTTATGTATCCGGACTCTGGTTTCCTGCCTGGATCCTGAATCTTGTATACAGTACATCTTCCTTAGGTTTTCTCTATATATTGCAAACCGCATGGACATATAATAAGATTGATCTCACTAAAAAAATGTAGGGGTAAATTAGATCAAAATTCCTATATCTTAAATTCCATTTACAAATGGATTCTTACTCAAAATGAAGGTATAAAAGGAGAAAGATAAATAACCTCCACCTGATGAAGCTATAATTAGTAAAAGCGTAGTGGAGTGTTGCTGCAGCTTTTTAAATTTTTGTTCTGTGGATTTTTACGAAGGTGTTATATCTAGACGTGTGCGCTTTGGCAAGAGTTTTATTCTTGTTGGCATCTGTGCCTGAAGTTAGTTACATAAAACTTGTCTGATAGACATGGGGTACAATCAGCCAGGACTCAGTTAATTTATCCAGAGGAGAGTTTGGAAAGATTTCATTCCAGTGGTTGCTGGCATAATGCATGCAATTTTTTTTTTTAATTAATTTTATTGTCCAATGCATAGGTGATAATACAGTTGTACATTAGAAATAGTGTAGTTACTTAATTGGTTTGCAACTGTACAGAGGTAATCATGCATTGTAGCATTGGTAAGGGATTTCAGTGAAACATTAAATAATTTATTACACAAACAACAACATGTGGTCTGTGTAATCAATTACCGAGAATTATCATATCTTGTTTGTCCATGTGCCGGGTGGCCTGGTGCCACATCTTCCGTTCACTCCAGTTTTCAGGTCTTGTGTGTTTCAACAGAGTATAGGATAAGATAGTTAGGGGAAGACAGTATTGGGGGAGTCTAGCCATTCTGTCCAATTTTTCTTAAATTTATTTTCATACACTCTATCAGGAGATTCAATAAAAGTTCTTATCGTTTAAAATGGTGCTAAATTTGCCTCAACCAATCAGATCTTATTTAACATTTGAAAGCTAACATCTGAATGGTTGGGGCAAATTTAGCACCATTTTAAACGAAGAACTTTTATTGAATAACCCTGTATGTTTGTATATCATTTTAATTAGTGGGAGGTAATTTTTCTTAGTGTTAGTTTGAGAAGCCTTCGTAAGACTATGGTCTTTCTGGCATAGATAGTGCCGTCTGCAAGAATTGACGCTAATAGGTGGACCAGATATTCATATCCAACACTCCAAATAGGCATGATAGGGGGATAGGGTACCTGATTTGGGGAGGGGAGGTTGAGCTTATGGAAAAGTGGACCAGAAGATGGCCACCCTTGGCAATGCCATAAAAGGTGAAGAAGTCTACATCTGGTTGAAAGTATTTAGGACAGTCTGTTACCCCAGTCGTTCCAAAATGTCGGGTTTGTCTGCGGGTGTAATATGCCTGATGGCGTCATGAACTTACCTACCGCTCCCCGGTCCCGTGCCACGCTGCACTTGCAGGTGGGCATCATCGTGACGTCATGATGCTGACACGCCGGGTGGCGCGAGGATTCAAAAACTGGGGTCCTCCTGGACCCGGTGCTTGATTGTAGCGTTAGTTACCTCCCCGCTCCTTCTACTTACTCCTGCCCAAGTTCCTGTTCCTCTCCAGCTTTAGACTTACCTTGCCATACAAGCTCGAGTGACTTACCTTGCCTGTTCCAGAGACTCCTTGCCATACCTGCACCAGTTACTTACCTAGCCTGCTCCAGAGACTTACCTTGCCATACCAGCTCCGTTACTTACCTTACCTGCTCCAGAGACTTACCTTGCCATACCAGCACAGTTACTTACCTAGCCTGCTCCAGAGCCTTACCTTGCCATACCAGCACCAATGACGTACCTTGCCTGTTCCAGAGACTTCACTTGCCTGTTCCAGAGACTCCTTGCCAGTTCCAGTATCCATACTCACTTGACCTGTTTCAGTGACTGTTTTCTGCTTTGCCTGTTTCCATGTATCTGCCTTCTCTCCAGCAGCACCTAGCCGCCATTCCTCAGCCTACAGTCCCCAGCAGTCTCTTGTATCCAGTTCTGCAATCCCACCCCATCGGAGCGCCTCCTCCTAAAGCGTACTCGTAAGAACCCCAGCCTCCCGGACGATTATTACAGATGGAGAATATTAAATTGGATCATTTTATTGTAAACAGCTGGCGAGGCCTCTGTATGAGAGTTGGCTATCTCTAGCCAGTGTTCCTGGCTCATATTTGTGTCCCCTATACAGGGAAACCACTGGATTTGATAAGTGTTAATTGGGTTGTGACTTGCTTGTATCATGCAGCTGTATAATCGGGATATCATACCCCGTGGGCCCTGAGTGCAAACAACCCCGATCGCCGAATGTTTTATACTTATAGGGTGGTGTGATGCCCAGTGATATAGTTGTATATTTGGTAAGCAAGACCTCCCATAGATTTAGGAGCTTAAGTTTATTGATATTGATTCTGGTTCTCTTATTATTCCATAAAGCTATTATTAATATGTTGATTTTTTTTTTTTAAATTATTGTGGTATATAGGATAAAGAATGTTGTATGGTGTATAGTAATTTGAGGAACAAGAAAATCTTAACCAATTGGAATCTTCCCCGAGATTAGGGGTACATGTTTCCATTCATGTGTTTTATTGTGTACAAATCCAGCAGTGGGGATGGTTTAGACAGAAAACTGCTGGGGTACTTGTTTATCATGATCCCCAAATATTTAAATTGAGTTACTATTGGTATTTGAGCATGCCAGTTTTTATTGTTTGGGCAAAGGTGGTCCATTGGATATATTGCGGACTTGTCCCATTTAATAGTCAAGCCAGAGTAGGATACAAATATATTGATTAAATTGAAGGTCGCAGTGAGAGGTCTATGGGGTTTTCCAGGAACATTATTATATCATCAGCATAGAGCCTAAACGTTCCTCATATGGTCCAAATTGACCTAATTCGGTTGTCCATACGGAGTATTGTATCTAGGGGTTCAATAGCGAGGGCAAATAAATATAGAGATAGAGGGAAACTCTGACAGGTGTCTCTGAGGGAGAATTTTGGTAAGATTTTGTAATCTGCTGTTGAAAGGGAGATAGGACCCGCGCTCTAAAGGGTTTTTGTCTGGTTCAGGGACTACCACAATTGTCGCGTTATACAGTGAAGATGGTAGTGGCCCATGGTGTGCATGATTAAACATATCAGGATAGGATTTAGTTATTATGTTTGATATCTTTATATATCTTGATTGGTAGCCCATCAGGACCAGAGGCCTTCTTATTAGGCATAGAATCTATTGCTTCCTGTATTTCGTGGAGTGTGATGGGATTTTCTGTACTATGTTTGGAGATCAATCTGATTGAGTATTCCCGGATATTTCGGAATGGGAATAAGTTATTCTGGATTTATATACATTTTCGTAAAACAAAAGTCTCCAATATTTGAAGCATGAGGGCGGTGCTTCATGAGATAGGATGCGCACTCTGCACTGCTCCGGCACCATCTCATCATCCGAGGCTAATAAAAGCTTTAATCTACAATTAAACTTATAAAATAGTACCCAGTGGGTGGAACTAAACACACAGAAAAAGATACTTATTAGTACAATTTATTACTATACATAAATCTAATACAATGTATACCAAGCTGCCCCCTAAATCACAAAGTGATATACAAAGTAATATCTAAAATAGATACATAAACTATATAACCCTAAGAACAATACCCCTCATAAATGGGAAGTAGAAAACAGTAAAAGTTAAAAGAGCGAACTAAAAGAGCAGTGTGTCTAATCTTCTATCTTCCATCCAGTGACACCACTCTGCTGAGGCTACCTACCCCGAGACGTCCCCTGCGGCCGCCAGGGGTACTTCCGTGCCAGTGGCCTCAACGAGCCCGGTTACTGGCGTCTTGATCTGATGCGACGTCTTCGGCTAGCGACCCCACCAACACACTGAAGTTGCTGATGCTGCAGGACCCTCAACAAAGGACTTATCAGTGCCGCAAGGGCCCGGGAGGGGGGCTCCGGTTCAACTCTGGGACCCATTAGCCCAAGCCCTTCCAAAGGTTGCAAAGGCACTTATAAGTGCCAGGGAAGGGGGTCCCATTTCGAGCTGCTGACCCTTTAAGTCCCAAAGGGCCCTTGTCAGGGCCGTGGAGGGGGTCCGGGTTTGAGCTGCGGGACCCCTTAAACCCCAAAGGGCCCTTTCAGGGCAGCAAGGGCCTTTCTAAGGGCCGGGGAGGGGGACTCTGTTGGAGCTGCGGGACCCCTTAAGCTCAAAGGGCCCTTGTCAGGGCCACATAGGTCCAAAGGACCCAGGAGGGGGTCCCGGTTTTGAGCTGCGGGGACCCAGAACATCTGGTCGGATTGTCGACTGTTCAGCAATCCACGAGTGTCTGATTTTGGGAATCTCCGGATGTTCAGGGATTTTTGGAAGCGGACGTTTGAGTTTTACAGAACGATCGGAATCACACCAAAAGCGGCACATGGAAACTGGAAGTAGCGCACGTATGCGCTAGGTCCATTTTTTTTTGCACACGGACCATCCCCCAGGTCCCAAAGGCCTGTAAGGTAAGTTTACACTGTAATATTTCGGAAAGTTCGAATAACTATTTACCCCATTGACTTTAATGGGTCCATTTTCAGATTTCCGAACTTTTTTAGAAGTTCGAAAATGTACCGAACTTTCGAAAGTTCGGCCATCTCTAGTACCAGGGAATTTTAAGGGTTTTGAATGGAGAGTATAGTGTTTGACTGTCTGATATTTGATTAGGAAGGACAGGAGTTTGGCAGAGTGAATCCCGTTTTCAAAGAAGCTTGGTCTAGAAAAGAAATGTTTATGGTTAGCTTTTCCATTATCATGTTGTTATATAGCCTTTGGGTCTGCAGCCAGGCTAACCAGAGTTAGTGTGTTTTCTTTCCTGTAGTGATGTGCGATTTACAATGAAAATATCGTCCCCATAGATAAGCTTTAAGAGAGTCCCATACCATGTTTGGATTGTTGAGGGGGCATTAAATTTAATGTATTCTTCTAGATGTTTGTATAGGGGATCTCGTTGCAGAAACTCTTTCAGGAGTGTGTTTGGGGGTTTGAAATTGTGAGGACTAATTTAAGAGCAATGGAGAATGAGCCAATCTGGTGTAAATGGGAGATTTGGGAAACTGGGGGACGTGTTATTGCAATATGATTTTAGTTGGGAAATTCATGTCTGGCTATCTAAATAGTATAATTAGTAAGTGGTGCTGGAATAAAAATCCAAGAGCTATACCTTCATTTTAGATTAATATATGTGTTTATTAAAGGGATAGATAAGATAGTCCTTAGCCATTACCTGTGAAATAGATCTATTCATTTCATATTCCTTCAGAATCACGTGTGATATTGTTATACTCACTTTCTATGTATGATTTTTAATGAATGAGTCACTTTTTATCATATCCCTGCTACCAGAAAATGATGATGATGGAGTAGAGGGTAGAGCCCTATCTCTGACTCCGGTATATTGCGCTTGGGGAGGACATTTACTTTGATAAGAGGTATATTGAATTTTCCTCTAGATCTTTTAAAGTCCAATTTTCTATTGTTTTCGTCTGCTGTCCTGCATAGTGTCACCCTTTAAGGCCCAGTTGATTGGGCATTGAAGTGAAGTTGGACTTTATATTTTTTTTTGTTCTTTTTATCAGTGTTTACATTAGAAACATGAAATCAACTTAACCCCTACATTAAAAAACAAGCCTTTCCAACCCAACAAAAAAGCTGTTTCCTCTCGTTTCCCACCATGCATGCGCTCTTATGCCAAAATAGACTAAGACACCAATTACACGTCAATACATGATACAGTATCACCTTTAACCATGGATATTCTGCCTTTCAAAAAGACACTTTTTAATCCTCTTTAGTTACCACCCGTCACTGAACTTTTTGGTGCACTGGTGCCAAATACTCCAGGCAAAGATATACAGAGGTCTCTATACAATGGTAAAATTGTGCCTTTCTCCCTTGACTATATGGACCTTCTTGTACAGGGAATAATTTTATTTGCATTAGCCAAATCTTCTGTTTTCAAAATGAAAAAGGAGGCCCGCCCCATTTTGTTGTTTTGTATTTACTGTTGGTATAGTTAAAATAATTTGAGATAGATTTTCTGTTCACAGGAATAGACTTTTCATACTCAAATACACTTCTTCTTACCCTTTTGTAAATGGGATATATGTATTGTAACAGTTTTAATTTAATTCCTAATTTTATGCCCCATGAAATATACCTCACAATTAATTGACTGCATACTACTCTTAAACTGGCAAAGTTTGCTTGTTTAAAATGTAATAATTTAGTTACTCCTTTATATTTTTGTCCGTGCAATGTGATCTCAAATGCAACCATGAAATGATCACTATTTCCCATATATGCACCCATATCATACTAGCAATTTATTCAGAACTTATATTCAATGTTTGGTTATTTGAAATAACCCATAATAATAACCTGCCTTGAGGAAGCAGTTTCCATTCATAAGGTAAATCCTTGTACTCATCATTTTATAACATGGGAATGATTTGCTGTAATGCTAATTTAATAAATAATACACTGACAACAAAGTATTGGGGGATAAAGCACCCCAGCTATATTATTAAACATTGTATATGCCATAATCCCATTGACTTTATACTAATGCTCTTCTCTTCTTTGAAGTCCTTTTTTAATATAGTTTTTTTATGGGACATGTGTTTTACTGACTCCGGTGCATTAGTTTCTATCTAGCATCTTTTTTGCTTACAACTGATACATTTTCAGAACATGACGGTCTATTGTATGTTTAGAGGAAAATAAGAGCTTTAGTACATTAACCTTCTTAGAATTATCTGTAATCATTGTCATTGTAGAACAATTTTTAAATAGCTTTGTGTTCTCTGTGCTGATCCTTTTACTTTAATATATTAAAATCACCTCTTGTTATTTTATCTTTCTTTTTTTTACAACCAATCCCAAATGGGGTAGGATACCTAGTTGCAGAATCCCACGCAATATCCAGGGCTAACAGGATTCAATCAAAGTTATGTCACAGGCAAAGGTCAGAGCAAGTGGTTAGTATCAGAGTGTGGAGCAATTTGGCAACAAAGATCAAGCAAAGATAAATCAAGTGGATCACATGCAAGAGGTTGGACAGGTGGCTTAACATCAAAGTCAGAACAGCCAGTTTTGGCAATGAGCGATCTGGTAAATACTGTAGAATAAGCTAAGTTTCACAAGTAAGCTGGTCAGAACAAACAGCACACCTAATGTGTCTTAAATATTTCAGACTCAGTGTGCCCCAGTGCAGTGACAATCGCATAGCACAATCATGTTCAACCCACTGGCCCCAAAACACAAACCTTATGGTAACACTTTCTTACAGAATGTATTCAAGTTTTCATAGTTTATAAACGTCTTCCCTTTAATTAAAAGGGAGCTAAAATCACTAGACAAATAATTGAAGCCAGCATGGATGGCTAAAAGTAACCATGGGGATTTGAACCTGTAACCATGTGGATTCTCACTTTCTAAAATAGAGTATTAGTCCACTAATTAGATGTGGGGCCATGATGGGATGCAAAATCTGCCCCCACATATGCAAATGTATATATGGGTTGGTGGGAGGACATCTGTTAGTCCCACAACCTCAACTTAAAAGGTTTGTTTTATTCTAGGAAGGCTATCATAAGAGCTGACTTCTTTCACCCCCCTCACACTGTTTGAGGGGAACACCATATGGCCAGTTTTCTCTGCTTGCAGACAAACTGTTCAAAGACACAGGATTATATTCCATTTTAGAAAAAGCTTTCCTTAGAGCCCTCAAACTTAGTAGGACAAATCTTATTTGGTCATGACATTTTGTGACTTAAAAAGTTTAATAAATAAACAGTTTTTTTTAACCTCGAGATACACAACGCAATATAATGAGAAAATGAGCATTATTGACATCTGCTTTTCAGTAGTGTCTTAGATTGACATAATCTACAAACAAAAACTAGAAGTTTAAGTAATGTACCTCTCGCTTGCGTCTTTTTCCAAATATAAAGACTAAGAATTCTAAATGGCTCACACAAAAAGGATCCTATCAATGTAAAAGACAACATGATTATAGTGTATAATGTGCAGTAATTTATTACCATATATTAATTTACTAGTAGTGTCAAACTAACAAAATGTATGAAATAAGTCAGTTTATAACTTGCAATAATTAAAGCAATTTACTTATAATATGAATACATTTATGTGAATTAAACCTATTGAAGATACTTTTAAATATACCATGTATTGCTGCACTTTAATGAATAAGAATAACAGCTGTGTTGTATTGAGTATATTTGAGCATTTTTTTTAAGTTTTTTCTAAATATGTGGTCAATATTGGGTTATTGTATAGTGGTTTTACATGGATGACTTACAGGTGGAGGGTCTTTCTAAACACATACTATGTATGGAGATCAGGCCTATGCTACTTGTAAGAACATGACACCCAAAAACACGTTTGTGAGCGCCGCGTTGATTTAACATTGTTTATCAACCGCTACAGCATGGATTTTTTGTGTGTTTCTTCTTTGCTGTACATTAGTTGACTAACCCATAGATCAAATGATGAATAGGTACATTTAGAAGTGTTCAGAGTTAAATTATGCTAACCGATGTCAGTCATATGTATTGTATTGCATGTATGTATTTTAGGTCTTATATATTTTCCAAAGCACTTTACAATTATTTAATATCCAATCACACCAGACCCCTGCTCTGAAGACCTCACTTGGGATTACCATGCCTGCTTATTAGAACTTAAGCCTCATAGAATTAAACACAGCGGACACAAGAGTTGGGTGAATAAATTGGCCACAGCTTTATTAACACATTTAGAACATGTGTTCACACATTGCCAATCAATAAAGTGTACATCCTTGCCTTGTGATCCAATGACCCACCCCCAGCCATAGCCAAAGCTAAATGCCACGCCTCTGGGTGCCCAGGGCATGTACGGCTCAACACCCATAACCATTGCAAGGATGACACCGCCCCCGCTGTGACTCCCCAACATAATTCTCATATTCTATAACAGAATAACATAAAAATAACCTTAGGGAGGAAGGGAGGGGACCTCTCTGTTCTTCCCCAATTCTAAAATGGCGCTGGCTCCGACCGCATGGCCGCCTCTTATAGGGGCGGTGACGTCATCCGTGACGTCGAGATCCCGCCTCTCGCGAGATCCGGCGCAACCATCCCCTACCGCGCGCTGCCTGACGTCATCGCGGAAGCGCCGGACCCGCGAGAAGAGGGAGAACCGGACCAACCCCCCCCGCCTACAACTCCCAGCATGCCTGGAGGACCCACCCCCCGCCCGAGGTCAGTCCCCCCTAACACGCGCCGGTGCTACCAGACTCACTTGGGATTACCATGCTGCTTATTAAACTTAAGCCTAATAGAATTAACCAAGCGGACACCAAGAGTTGTGAATAAATTTGGCCACAGCTTTTATTAACACATTTAGAACATGTGTTTCACACATTGCCAATCATAAAGTGTACATCCTTGCCTTTTGATCCAATGACCACCCCCAGCCGTAGCCAAAGCTAAATGCCACGCCTCTGGGTCCCCAGAGGGCATGTAACGGCTCAACACCATAACCATTGCAAGGATGACACGCCACCAGGATTTGCTGTAGGCCTACACGGAACTCCGACCGCCACCCAACAAGTATAACACCTTTCAATTCCATCTTGAAGAGCAAATAGGAAGATGTCTAACCTATATCATTAAGTATGACTCCATCCTGGCACTAAGTGCCCTATTGTCCCCTTCCAGCTGTCGGTGTCGGACTACCACCCCCTCCTTGCGCCTGACAAACCTAGAAATCCTGGTATTCAACACTCTCCTGGCCTTTTCCACCTGAACCCACGTCCCTAGCCCCTTGCCACTGAACCCTGGGAACTACCTCTGACTACACCCAAGATTACCTCCTTAAAAAAACGCTCTAAACCTTAGCAAGTCTGCCTTCATTAAAAACAATAGATCAGAACAAGATATACGGCAGAGGTCAATCCCTGCTGCGTGGATAACCCAAGATCGTGGGTCCAGGGTCCGCTTTTTGCTGAGCTGGACCACCTCCATAAGACCTGCACCATGACACGCCCGCGAATCCCTCCAATGGAGAGTTGCCGTCTGAAATCCAAGGTTTCTTCCTTCCGCCAGGAGTCGCACCTCACGCCCTCTGGTTGCCGCCCAAACAGTTGAATGGCCGCAAACCAGTACGATGGTTCTGTTATATCTGAAAGAAAAATTCAGTCATAACCAATTCCGGCGATGTAACGCGCCACACAATTAGACCGCCAGGTTACCTAACGCTTCTTCAAGACGTCCTCAATTGAAATCGCGTTAACGGCAACCCCTATGAGATAGGAAAGAAAACGCTGGGGCCTACAGAAGCAAATCTATTTAAGCTTGACTGGGCACCATGTTGACTGAAGTGAAAGATAGAAAACCAACGCCCTGACCAAATACGTCTGTCTTGGGAGCGCTTAATTCTGACTCTAATACTGACTGCGAGATAAATAAATCCTCCGCTATCAGGCTGCCAGGCTTCCTATAACTGTCGGACACAAGTTCCCCCCCCCAATGGCCCCGAAAAAAGCCAGCAGAAACCAGTCTCAAATAACAAGACTCAAATTGGGGTGTTACTATATCAGGTAAGGTCCCTATCAGCTTGATCAGCATTGAAGGTGATTGCCCGTCTGGACTCTGATGACACTGCTCTTTTTTCCAACCTTTTAGAATCGCCCGTGATAATACAACTCTTTTGGACGTCTTTCAACCTAACAACCTGAAAAAGAAAGACAACACCTCCCATCCTTCTCTGAGCCGTTAAACCGGAACGATCCGACACGTTAGTGTTCGAGAAAGTCCAAGAGACCATCCAATCTGTCATTGGGGTTACTGAGTACATCCCTCCTTTTAGAAAGCCCGACCATTCAGACCAAGCCTTACGTGGTTCCTCCATTGGTGGGGCCACCGATGCTCTGACCGCTGCATCAGTTGCTGTCCACGATCTTCCACAAAGACTGATGGCACTCCTGTCCCGCAGGTCTGCCATCCGGCCTCAGTGGACGGAAGTCCTCCACTGAAAACGAGATAGAGCATCCGCCACAACATTACATACACACACCTGATATATTGCCTTGCTCTAAATGAAATATTCCCCTCGAGACACCTGCCAACCAAATGCCGTAACAAATAGGACTGGGTAGGGAAGAGCTAGTAAGGTTGTTAATGGCATCCTACACTCTCATTGTCCGTTCCAGAAACGGATCTTTTTGTTCCCATATGTTTGTCCCCACAACTCGAACCGCACTACTATGGGAAACAACTCCAAGAGAGTGAGTTCTTACAGTGTTCACCATCCTTTCCAGCTGGCTGGCCAGCTATCTGCACACCAACTCTTCCAAATATAGCCCCAAACCCCACAGACCCTGCAGCGTCCGTGAACAGCTGTAACTCTCGTTAGTTCTCTTCTTCCTCTTCCTGTAAGCATGTCCTACCATTGTAGTTTCGCTAAGAACCTCTGCCATACCCTGCCAGTCTTCCTTAACGCCTTAGTAATGCGGATTGTAGTGGTGAGGACGGGACACCCCAGGAGGCTAAAGACAACCTCCTAGAAAACACCCTACCCATGGCATGATCCTGCATGCGAAATTCAGTGAACCCAGAACTGACTGTAGCTGTCTCAACTGTCACTTTCGAACCTGAATAAAAACCGAAACCGCATCACCAAAAATCCTTAACCTTCTCTGCGGGAAGCCTAAATTCCATTCTTACGGAGTCTATCTCAATCCCCGGAAAGAGAGGACAGTATTTGGGCCAACCGTTTTTTCTAATGACAGGGGAACCCCAAATTTTTTCCATCAAAAAACGAAATGAATTTAAACAAGAACTGCATTGAACTGAGTACCCGGACCACAATAAGAAGTCATCCAGGTAATGTATGATACCGTGGGCTGTCTCGTATGCTACAGCCTATTCTAAGAATGAGCTAAACACCTCGAATAGTGAGCATGAATGGCACAGCCCATCGGTAAACATCTATCATAAGTAATTCCCATCAAGACAGCAGCCTAATAAGTGAAAGCACTCGGGGTGGATTGGAAGCAGGCGAACCTGATTCAATACTGGCTTTAGCTAGAAGTGCACCCACCCCAGCTTTCTTACCAGGTGTGTTCGCCTCTGTCAAACGATACATATGACACTGAGGCCTCCTCCTTGCTAATGCCATCGTTCACTGAGCTCCCTTTTTGGATATGATAAGATGATGTATTAAGCGATACTTCCCTGACTCTTTCTTTGGACCAACCCAAAGGTGAAATCCTTAGATTGTGAAAGGGAAGCTCGTTTGAATGGCCAGCTAGACCCAAGCTCAACTCTACGCTGACTTTCTTTCTACTATCTCCGGGGCCCTCTGAAACTGATTTAAAATTTTTAGAAAACCGGGGAAACTGGGAAAATTCAAACGGGATCTTAAAACCTAACCCTAACCACCCCCCTGATTATGTCTGCTGCTGCCCCTCTCCTGGTAGGCCCTTAGCCATGGCTCCATGGCCGCCACGTTCCACCGCGTCCGCCGTTCTAAAAACCGACACTAATTCGTTACTAGAGGGGCGGGATTTTTTAAAACACTTGGCCCTGATGGCCTCCCCCCGCCACAAAAGGAGCATTTGTGGCGAACTCTGCACGCTGTCCCCAAATTTGCAGTTCCCCTTCGTTGAAGAGCCAACAAGGGCCCGTCTTCCTAGCCCCTGCCGATAGAAAACTACCTGGCCTACGGGGCCCCTTGACCCAAAGGGGATACCGTTTGGCCGCCCTTTTGCCAACATTATTCTGATCCAGAATCGTGTGCCTGACATCCCAGCTCATCTCTGGCCTAAACCGCTAGCCTCCCCTGAAATCCTCGTCGTATAGGAGCCACGCCACCCCCCATGGGTTTTGTAAGCCCCGAATATCATGTCGAGGTAGACAAACAATTGTGAACACTTCTGAGGCTTTTCCCGATCACCCCGCCAAAACACCACAGCTTGTAGCCAATTACCAAAGGTTTCGCTACCTTATATTCTTCTCCCCCCCTTTTCGGTCTTAGCCCCCTCCTTTTCAAACCGTCACCATATCTGTGGTTAGGACGCACCATATGTCCACATATCGTTCTTCCATATTTTTTCCTTAACTTCGTCGTTCTAAGTGTACCCCCAGTGGGCTAACCCCACAAAAATTGTCTCCTTCAATGCCCTCTGCTGAAGGAGCTTCCAACGCAGGGGGGCCCTGCGACCCCCCTGGGACTGGACCACCGCGGAGCCAGGTGTAGGTATCTATCTTCCCATCAGTGCCTTCAGCACTTGGCACCAACCCCCACCTTCACTTCCCCCACCTTTTCCCATGCCCCTGCACAAAGGATACTCACCACCGATGAACAGTTGCTGGGGTGCCGCTCACGAGTGGTCTCTTCCCCACCGGGATTTCTTGTTGTTGCTGCTGTCCCCTTGTTCGCGTTGGGTTTGCAACCGTTGACTCCCTTGCTGAAGCCGTGAAGCGTTCGAATGTCGTTCTAAGTGCGTGAATGGCGTTGCGGATGCGTGCGAATATCGTTTTAAGTGCGTGAATGGCATTGCGGATGTGTGCAAATGTCATTTTAAGTGCGTGAATGGAGTTGCGGATGCGTCAAATGTTCGTTCTAAGTGCGTGAATGGCGTTGCGGATGCATGCGAATGTCGTTTAAGTGCGTGAATGGCGTTGCGGATGCGTGGCGAATGTCGTTTTAAGTGCATGAATGGCGTTGCGGATGCGTGTCAAATGTCGTTTTAAGTGCGTGAATGGCGTTGCTGATGCGTGCAAATGGCGTTTTAAGTGCGTGAATGGCGTTGCGAATGCGTGCGAATGTTTTTTAAGCGCGTGAATGGCGTTGCTATGCGTGCGAATGTCGTTCTAAGTGCGTGAATGGCGTTGCGGATGCGTGCGAATGTCGTTTTAAGTGCGTGAATGGTGTTGCGGATGCGTGCGAATGTCGTTCTAAGTGCGTAAATGATGCTGCGGATGCGTGCGAATGCCGTTCTAAGTGCTTGAATGGCGTTGCGGATGCGTGCGAATGTCGTTCTAAGTGCGTAAATGGCGTTGCGGATGCGTGCGAATGTTGTTCTAAGTGCGTGAATGGCGTTGCGGATGCGTGCGAATGTCGTTTTAAGTGCGTGAATGGCGTTGCGGATGCATCATTCATGCACTTAGAACGACATTCGCACGCATCCGCAACACCATTCACTAGAACGACATTCGCACGCATCCGCAACACCTTCACGCACTTAAACCGACAATCGCACGCATCCGCAACACCATTCACGCACTTAAAACTTCCCAGCATCCTCAACACCATTCACGCACTTAAAACGACATTCGCAAGCATCCGCAATGCCATTCACGCACTTAGAACGACATTCGCATGCATCCGCAATGCCATCAGGCACTTAGAATGACATTCGTACGCATCCGTAGCCTCATTGACGCACTTAGAACGACATTCGCACGCATCCGCAATGCCATTCACGCACTTAAAACGACATTCGCACGCATCCGCAACACCATTCACGCACTTAAAACGACATTCGCACGCATCCGCAACGCCATTCACGCACTTAAAACGACATTCGCACGCATCCGCAACGCCATTCACGCACTTAAAACGACATTCACACGCAACGCCATTCACGCACTTAAAACGACATTCGCAAGCATCCGCAATGCCATACACGCACTTAAAACGACATTCGCACGCATCCGCAACGCCATTCACGCACTTAGAACGACATTCGCACGTATCCGCAACGCCAATCACGCACTTAAAAACGACATTCGCACGCATCCGTAACGCCATTCAGGCACTTAGAACGACATTCGCACGCATCTGCAACGCCAATCACGCACTTAGAACGACATTCGCACGCATCCGCAACGCCATTCACGCACTTAGAACAACATTCGCGCACCTCCGCAACGCCAATCACGCACTTAAAACGACATTCGCACGCATCTGCAATGCCATTCACGCACTTAGAACGACATTCGCACGCATCCGCAACGCCATTCACGCACTTAGAACGACATTCGCACGCATCCGCAACGCCATTCACGCACTTAAAAGCCATTCGCACGCATCCGCAACCCCATTCACGCACTTAGACTGACATTCGCACGCATCCGCAGCATCATTGACGCACTTAGAACGACATTCGCACGCATCCGCAACACCATTCACACACTTAGAACACATTGCACGCACCGCAACGCCATTCACGCACTTAGAACGACATTTGCACGCATCCGCAACACCATTCACGCACTTAAAACGACATTCGCACGCATCCGCAACGCCTTTCACGCACTTAGAATGACATTCACACACACTCACAACACCAATCACGCACATATACGACATTCACACACACTCACAGCACAGCACCAATCATGCACATATAACGACATTAAACAAAGCGTTATATTACATATAGATAATTAAAAATGTAATTAAATATTAAGTATTTTTACAAACAATTATATTTTTTCAATGTGTTATAAATACAAAAAATCCATTCATAAAGGTAGTTTGTATTACCGATCCCGCCTCCCTCCCCTAACAGAGGCGTGCCTCTTTGTTAGGCCACGCCTCCACATCCCGCCCCTTGTAGTGCCGAGCGGCCAATAGAAAATGCTTGTAATGTCACCGGCATCAGGAAATTGCATGCTGGGTTGTAGTTTTTGGCAGAAACAGGAAGGATGGAATCCAAGATGGCGGCGCCCAAGTATGGACTTTATAAGGCGATTTTAAAGTAGTGTTTTTTGATTTTTTTGATATTTAAAGGGTATGTCCACCCTTAAATCAAATTTTTGATATAGCCTTCACCCTGGTCCCCCAGCCCCAACCGCATAATTTTTATTTTAAGAAAGCTCCCCAAACTCTTACTTACCTCCCCTCTTTCCTCCGCCGCGCTCCCGGCCCTCTGCTTGCGAGAAATGCAAGCAGAGGGGCGGGACCGCAGCCGCGTCTGTGATTGGCTGAGCGGCAGCCAACACGGACGCGGCTGCCGGCAGCTTACTTTATCGGAGGAAAGAGGAGAGGTAAGTAAGAGTTTGGGGAGCTTTCTTAAAATAAAAATTATGCGGGGGGCTGGGGGACCAGTGGGATTACTATACTAAAGGGGTTAAATGCTAGGGGGAGGGAATCGGGAGAGGGAGGGGGAGGGGGAGAGCGAGGGGTAGGGGGAGGGAGGGGGAAAAGGGCTGCAGTACGCATGCCAAACTTCTCCCGGAGGCCAGGGAGGAGGCAGAGTCCTATATGGACTCTGCTATCCTCCTGGTGGGCAGTTTGTTGGACTTAGGGGGGGACTACAGGAGAACCCTATGGAGCTGGGATGTTAGGTAAGGATTAAACTACACTACATGGTGGGGCCAGTAGTTGGGGGGATTATAGTTTGGGGGTGGACATGCCCTTAAAGCTTCAGAAAGCTTTGCATGGGGTTAAGGAACAATTGACATGCTTGTGCAACTTACAAAAACGGGATAACAGTTCCCCTTTAAATAAATATGATGGGAGAAAACACCCCAATAATAGGAAAGTCAGGGCCCATTTATTATGAACAATTTCTGGGAGCCCAGGTACATGTCTAGCCAAAATTTACTGCCCTATGTCCTAAATCGTGAGGTATGGATGAATGCATGCAGACATGTAGACATATACATAAACATACACATAAACATGCAGACATACATACATACACATAGACATGCAGACATGCAGATATTCACCACAGCTGTTGTCTGTTCCCATCTTTTATTGACATAAAATTTATTATATATGGAATCTAATATGTGGACTAATGACTATGGGCAGTAAAGGCAGCCGATGGAACGAGGGCTGGTAAGTAGATTTAGGGAGGTTAGACAATTAAAAATAGTTTGGGGGTGGACATACCCTTTAAGCATAAATATTGTATTAGCTGTCTCCCATGACTTTTATTATTAAAAATAATGGAATGATATATTTATTTCTACTTGTGTATTTTATATGTATTTTATTTTATTCATTTATTTTATTGTCCTTTTGTTGTTTGAGGTATTGAAGGCTTTCTGAAGGTATTATGAATTTATTGCTTTATTTAGGGCTAGGACACGCACACCCTTTTAAAAGGCAATGCGATTGTTGTGACCACACTAAGGCGATGCGATTGTTGTGACCACACTAGGTGCGTTCGAGCAGCATTTTATGCTCAATCCAATGCACTGTGATTGCGCACGAGCATGTCCTTTTTCGGAGCGCTCATACTTGCTTTTGTGTGTCCTCACCTCACTCTATTTTCTAGTGTGCTAAAAGTTCCTATTATGTGGTCTAAATATTCAGATATGCATAAAAATGGCAGCATTTTAAAAATGCAAAATAATGAATATTAAAGGTCTCCGCAACCTAAACATTCTAAAAACTTCAAATCACAGATAATACAGTAAATCTAGGAAGGCAAATGCTGAAAAATAGCCACCGGCCCATCACTCATTACCAGCTCTCTTTGATGTGAAAATGTCCATCAATGTTATCTTAAAATTTCAAACTCTGCTTTAAACCTTTGTCTTTTTTTTTTTAGTACACCATTTGTTTGCAGCATTTGATTTTAATAAAGCCTTTTCACATACCGGTAAATACCGTCACTCCTTAGATGTAAAGTATGGTTCGTTTTCAATAACGCTTGAATGTACAGATCGTTTTTGCTAACCCTAGAATGTATCGTTTGCTAACCCTCAAATGTAGCCTTCGATTTTCGGTAGCCCTCGAAAGTATTGTTTGTTTTCGGTAACCCTCAGAATTATGTATCGTTTTCGCTAACCCTCGAATCGTTCGTTTTCGGTAATCTTCAAAAGTATTGTTCAATTCGGTAATTCTCAAATTTATGGTTCTAACCTCAAAGTATCGTTCGTTACCCCTTCGAATTGGCCATAACCCTCAAATGTAGCTTGCGCAAAACCTGACAATTGCCCGCTCGTGTTTAAGAAGTGTTTTCAAGTTTTGGTGATATGACATGTTCTAAGATCATTTCCCAGGTGCCACAGTTACCATTGTTAGTTTAGCTTTAAATCATCCGGACTTTTCTACTATCACTCCCCCATTGACTTTAAAGGGTATGTCCACCCAAAAATAAACTTTTTATTGTTCTTTATATAATAGCACCAACCTCAAACGCCATGTTCATTTTTCTCAAAATCATTTGCTTTGCCTGATATTTAATGAGATATATATCAGGCTGCACTTCCCTCCACTTCCACTTTAGATGACCCCGAGCTGCAGCTTAGAAAAAAAAAAAAATCTTGCCTGTGTTTGTGTGTCTCTCCTCTATCTCTCTCTCTGGGCTGGCTGGCTGCAGCTGTTGATCCTGGATTTCTTCAGTATACATAACTTTCAGCTGTGATTGGTTGAGAGGGAAAATCCAGGGATCCAGGGGTCAGACCATTACTGACGCAACTTCCTGGATGCTAACAGACATGCTCAAGAACATGAAAAGAACAGAGGCAAGGTAATGTAACCTGTCTCTGTTCATCACTGTATTGGTCCATGTTGCAGGATAAGCCAGCTACAAAGGTCTGTAACTTTTGAACCACTGGACCGATTTACATGCTGTAAAGTTTGTTTTGGGGCACTTATTTGGGCCAAATAAATATAAAAGTTAGTTTTGGGGGTGGACTTGCCCTTTAATGGGTCTGAATTTGAACTTTCAAACTTTTACTGAAGTTCAAAAGTTGACCTAGTAGTGTTGTTGAATTGAAGGGCTGACCTAGTAGTGTTTCTGAATTGAAGGGCTGGCCTAACAATGTTCTGCTAAAAGGAAGGCTGAACTACAGTGGATTTTGAACTGGAGTGCTGGAGGGTAGCCACTGTTAGGCCATCCATCCAGTTCACCAGCCACTGTACAATCAGCCCCCCAGTTCACTAGCCAGTGTCTAGTCAGCTCTCCAGTTCACCAGGCACTGTTATTTAGTCCACCACACACTCCTCCACAAGCCATGCCCACTATTTTTGAAGCATGCATATAGGAGAATCTTGAAAAGTTTGGCTGAGATGCCAAAAGGTTTAGAAGCACAGATGGTGGTATCAGGACTTTCCATGCCATGGGTTTTAAAAACTGCTCTTACAGACTACCTGGTGGCAGCTGGGGGTCAAATATTGGGAAACCCTTTCTGAAGCTTACTGGTAAAGTGAGGTTCAATGGATACCCCCTGGTCTGTCCTATTTCAGTTCAAGGAGGAAGATGGTATCGACCACCATAGGGTGAAAGTTATATACAAACAGTAGTGCAAAATACTTATTTTGTTTTATGAAACCATCAAGTTACCATCAGCGTAACAATTGTTATTGTGAAACTGCTGGGTGTAATTACATTAGCTTCCATTTATTTATAATGGGCTTCAAATATAAAATTTGTTAGGATAGTTTTTTAAAAAGGATATCATTTTTTGTGGAGTATTCCAAATTTGTTTACTTATTGGAAACTATTAAAAATACAGATACCAATTTGTATCCTGTATTTGCACTTGTTACTCCACACATGTGGCATTCCAGTGATTCAGCAAATGTAGAAGATTGGTATTTAGTAGGGGGTTTTACTTGTTGTGGTTTGGGTCTGGGTATGAACTGATTCCAATATTATTAGGTTTGTAGGGGTATTTTCAAGTTGAAAACTGGAAGCAGTTCATTGGATTTTTTTAATATTCATGGGGTTTTGGGAAGGTTTCTAACTTTAAAGGAGAACTAAACTTAATAAAAAAAATCCTTATAGAAAGCATTTCTCCCCGAACAACTATACATTGGAAGATTCCTTTCTAGTAAGTTACATTTAGTACATGTAAGTAATAGATTCTATAACTAAGAAGCTTTCAATGCACAGAGTAACGCATAAGTATTGTTCTATACAGATTTTCCACACCAAGTGAACACTTTAACGGGAATTGTTGGAGAGAATGCCACTTGCAGCTCTGCACCATGTTGTTTCTATCCGTTTATCAATTAAAGGGGCACTGTTGAGGAAATGTATACATATTCTATAAAATTGATGCAGCTGGAGGGCTGCCTGTGGGAATTTTTGCATAAACAAAACCCTCTTCCAACCATGGTTCTCACCTTTGCTTTTAGACCCGAACACATATAAAATATACACCAAAAGGCTGTTAGTATTTTGTTTAGAATCCTGGTGCAGGCTGCATTGATTTAAGTGTAGCCATAAAGTACATAATGTATGTATTTAATCAATGGTACTTAGCACTGCAGCATGTAGATTTAAAACATGTTTGGGCCTTAAAGGCCAAGGTGGACTTTGCCTTAACACTGCTTGTAACACTGCTTCCAGGCTCCAACATTTCCTTTAAATGCATGCTCAGTTTCACCTCAATATGCAGCACCTGCTGCTCTAACTGTTTGTTTTTATCAGTTTACTTTGTAAAGTATATCATACAATTCTACTGGTGTTGCTACCTTTACCTTTAAGACTCAGATTCTAAGGGTTGGCTCCAGTAGTGCAATTGTGATCCGATTGCGCTAGTGGGAGCGCAGGAATGAGACCGACCCCACTATATGTGCTGCACTTCCGTGTGCTATTGTAACGCATGCAATCACCATTTTTAGTCTATATGGGCTGCAGCGCTTGTGAAATTGACCTGCAGCAAAGCTAAGTGCCATTGCATTAAATACATCCTGGATGGCCACACTGAAATTAATACAGCTTCCATTACACTTCTAAACATTACATTGCAGCAATACACACACTAATGTAAATTGTGTGTGCTGAAATAAACACATAAAAAGACACAGACTCTTGCAGAAATGCTCAGAAATATAAAGGGTTAACAGGTTGCTTCATAATTCATGTGAAAAGGGTTAACACCTTCACCACTCTTTTTGAACAGGAAAATCAGCTAATAATATTCACTGCTTTCTCTGATAGGCTGTGAGACACTGGTAGGTCTGGACTCTGAGGTTAACTGTAACATGCAGCTTAGCCCAATGGGAGTGGAAAACAAACACAAGGTACCTCGTTAGCATGTGCAGATGGAGTTTTGGGTCCAGGACCACCAGGAAGAGGCCAACATTAGAAGGCAGCAGTGACATCTAGATTTCCAATACTCTGAAATGTTTAAAATTATTTCTACATTAAGAGGCTGAATTCAGAGTTGAGAGACAAATGGTTTTACCATAAACACTCTGCATTAGCACTGGGCAGATAGGGAATGCTGGGAGTTGTAGTGCTTCAGCTTAGACTTTGCATTGAAGGGTTGGCTGATATATTCCCCTAAATCAAACACAGAGCTGAAGTGTACTGCATATACTCCCAGCTAAAGCGGATTATGGGAGCTGCCCCCTAGAACCCACAGAGATTTTAGTACCCCTTTAAATTTTGTTTTTTCCCCCTTATTTTTAAAAGTTAAAGTTCTACAAAAAAATGTATCCTGAATTCTAAATGTGAAAAATTGGCACCGTTATGTAGCGAAGGTCTTTAATTCCAATAATATATAGTTTTTTGGGTTGTTTTCTAGTTAAGGAGGTGTTTAGTCTTGCAAGATATTAGTGGATTTTTTTTTATTGCACTGGAGGTTTGGACAAGAGAATTTTGAAAGTTTTTTTCCGTGTTTTTCAAGAAAATCTGCTAAAATGCAAATTTGTAAATAGTATTGTGCATTAAATGTAGAAAGAATGGCAACTTATGTAGCTAAAGGTGCATATTCCAAGAATACCATTTATACTCGAGTATAAACAGAGATTTTCAGGCTGTAAAATCAGCCTAAAAACCTGACCTCGGTTATACTCGAGTCAGTAACTTACATTAGCTGCTGCTTGCTCTGTGTACTGACGTGCCACTGACGTCACTGCCAGGTGAAGGTTAGTGACGTCACCAGCAACAAGCATACAGGAGCGAATGATCGGCTGCTGGATTTCTAAAGTAAGCTACGAAGGATGCCCACAGAAGGATGACCTTACTTGCTCAGAGGGTGGTGAAACATCTATTGGAGAGAAGAAAGTTGTCTTTTCTAAAGGACCGGTATTCAGTTTGTAGACAGCTCATCTTTAGTTAATATTCATTAGCACCATAATGCAAACAGTCAAGGGCCTTTGGATCTCTGTTACAGCAGTGCAGAATGTAGTTTGCCATTCTATAGGTGGTGTTTGTTTTTCAATGCCTCTGTACTGTGGATCACTTTGGCCAGAGGCTGTACAAGTTTTATAGGTCCCAGAAAGGTAAACACTAACACATCAGCACAGAAGTAGAATGACTATAGATTCTGCACCCATTATACTGGTAAATCCCTTACATAGAGGGTTTAATTTATATCCAGTCCCACTCCTGTTAATAATTATTTATTTTTGTCAGTACTGTTTTGTAGAGAGGTACAAAGAAATAAACTGACAATACAGAATCAGTAGGCAGTAGTGGTCAATTTCTCCCACTCGGTTTAACTCGAGTCAATTACTTTTACTAGTATTTTCAGCTAAAAATAGGTACCTCAGTTTATACTCGGACAGTTTATACTCGAGTATATACATTATATTTGTGAGGGGTATTTTTAGGTTTGAGGAGTGTTTAGTTTGAAAAACTGAAAGCTGGCAGAATTTTTCTCTGTAAATGCAGTTACGCCTTGGTACACCCATGCATGTGCCATGCAATTTCACTCAGTATATATATTTAGCGTGTGTTTTTTAATTATCATGCAGGTTTTGGAAACATTTTAAACTTTAAATCATCTTTTTCCTTAATTTGTCAGAAAAACCTAAAAAAAGCCTTACCTTCCTTCTTCAATTACAGTAACATAGTAATTTTTTTTTACATAGTAACATAGTAATTAAGGTTAATAAAGACATTCGTCCATCAAGTCCAACCTATTCACTTTTTTTTTTTTTTTTTTTTAACCCTACCTAACATTGATCCAGAGAGGCAAAAAACCCCAGCTAAAAAGGGGGGAAAAAATTCCTTCCTGACTCCAACGGCAATCGAAAGTATCGCCCTGGATCAACCAGATCTATATGCATTAATACCAGTAATTCTCAATTTTTTTAGTTTAGAAACTTATCCAGGCCTTTTTTAAAGTTATTCAATGAACTTGCCATTACCACCTCTGCTGAGAAGACAGTTCACAGTTTCACGTTCTCACTGTAAGAAACCCTCCTAACTTGAAGATGAAACTTCTTTTCTTCCAACCTTAAAGGATGTCCACGAGTCCTCTGATATGACCTATTATGAACAATGCACCAGAGAGTTCACTGTATGGGCCATTAATATATTTGTATAAGGTTATCATGTCCCCACGCAACCGCCGCTTCTCCAATGTAAACAGCCCTAACTTGTCTAATCTGCCTGCATATTCAAGCCCCTCCATTCCCCTTATTAATTAGTTGCCCTTCTCTGAACGCCTCAATTCCAAGATGTCCCTTTGTATATGGGATTCCAAAACTGCACCGCATATTCCAAATGAGGCCTTACCAGTGCCTTGTACAGAGGGAGAATAATATTTTTCTCTCTGATTCCATTCCCCTCTTTATACAAGACAATATCTTGCTAGCTCTAGCTGTTGCTACCTGGCATTGTTTGCACGCTAAGTCTGTTATCTACCAGAACCCCCAAATCTTTTTCCATTTCAGATGCACTTAACACAGAGTTATTATGGTGTGGAGGTATCCGCAACGCCATTCACGCACTTAAAACGACATTTGCACGCATCCGAACGACAAAAATGCCTCCCAACAGGACTCCAGGAGCACTGAAACTGCAGCCGATGTGCACGAGCAGAAGAATAAGGGTGTGTATCTGAGGCTTTGCAGGGATTGGTTGCTGTAAGGGAGCTTTCCGATTGGCTCCCGGTTTCCGGCCATCCGATTGGCTGCCGCGACTGTCAATCAAATTTTCCTTGCAGAGCTGCTGTTCCGGTCCTCGCCGAGAATGTGCATATTAGAGCGTGCGTTTGTCGGCGACAGGGGTTGGGATCATGGGATTTGGCAGGACTGTGGAGCCATCCAGCCCCTTAACTATTTGTTACTTATTTTGATGATAGAATGAGAACGGTGTATGCTAGAGAGGTGGTTCAGGACTCGTTTTACAGGTAATATTCTTGCCTTTCTTACTGGACCAACTTGTTTTGGGACCACAGTTCTCCTTTAAAAGTACCAGTATTGGCACTGAATTATAAGATATTATAAAAAGATTTAAAAGATATTATAAAAAGAATTAAAAGATATTATAATTGTAAGGCATTATTTATAGTCTATCTAGCTACCTGTGTTTGTGGGAAACAATTTGTGGGAAAAACAATAAGACCAGAGAACAGCAGAGCATATAAATGCTAGTCTAAATGGATAATATAATACATCCATCTCAGCACACATTATGGATGTTCACCAAGGAAAGATGGATAGCAAGTTTCAAATTATAGATCATGCTGACTGGGGAGCTAGGAAAAGGAGACAGAGATAAGTACCTCCTAAAAAAGGAAGCTTTCTGGATCTATACTCTAGGAGCCCCAAAGGGACTCAATAAAGAATTTGAACAAAGCTGTTTCTGTGACTAAAGTATTATACCCTGTGGATTTGAAGGAACAAATACTCCTATACTCTAGGAGCCCCAAAGGGACTCAATAAAAAATTTGAACAAAGCTGTTTCTGTGACTAAAGTATTATACCCTGTGGATTTGAAGGAACAGACTTTCCTGGAAAAAAAACACCCATATAAATATCCCATGAACACTTATAAATAAATATATAAGATCAACTTTATCCTCCTTTTGGTAGTGAAAAATTATAATTTTCGGTTTATAGTCAAAAGGGGTATAGTAGAAAAAATAGTAAAAAGGAAAAAGAAAAAAAATTGGTAGAAAATAAATGCATCAAATGATAATAAGAAAAACAAATGCTATATATGTAGGGAAAAACTTGTGGTAAATTAGATCAAAATTCCTATATCTCTTCCAATGTTCTGTGTTTTGTTATTGTTCCAATGCTTTTAGAAGTTTTACCTCAATAGAATGAAGTTTTATGTATCCGGACTCTGGTTTCCTGCCTGGATCCTGAATCTTGTATACAGTACATCTTCCTTAGGGTTTTCTCTATATATTGCAAACCGCATGGACATATAATAAGATTGATCTCACTAAAAAAATGTAGGGGTAAATTAGATCAAAATTCCTATATCTTAAATTCCATTTACAAATGGATTCTTACTCAAAATGAAGGGTATAAAAAGGAGAAAGATAAAATAACACTCCACCTGATGAAGCTATAATTAGTAAAATGCGTAGTGGAGTGTTGCTGCAGCATTTTTAAATTTTGTTCTGTGGATTTTATACGAAGGTGTTATATCTAGACGTGTGCGCTTTGGCAAGAGTTTTATTCTTGTTGGCATCTGTGCCTGAAGTTAGTTACATAAAACCTTGTCTGATAGGACATGGGGTACAATCAGCCAGGACTCAGTTAATTTATCCAGAGGAGAGTTTGGAGAAGATTTCATTCCAGTGGTTGCTGGCATAATGCATGCAATTTTTTTTTTTAATTAATTTTATTGTCCAATGCATAGGTGATAATACAGTTGTACATTAGAAATAGTGTAGTTACTTAAGTGGTTTGCAACTGTACAGAGGTAATCATGCATTGTAGCATTGGTAAGGGATTTCAGTGAAACATTAAATAATTTATTACAACAACAACAACATGTGGTCTGTGTAATCAATTACCTGAGAATTATCATATCTTGTTTGTCCATGTGCCTGGTTGCCTGGTGCCAGCATCTTCCGTTCACTCCAGTTTTCAGGTCTTGTGTGTTTCAACGAGAGTAATAGGATAAGATAGTTAGGGGAAGACAGTATTGGGGGAGTCTAGCCATTCTGTCCAAATTTTCTTAAATTTATTTTCATACACTCTATCAGGGAGATTCAATAAAAGTTCTTATCGTTTAAAATGGTGCTAAATTTGCCTCAACCAATCAGATCTTATTTAACATTTGAAAGCTAACATCTGAATGGTTGGGGCAAATTTAGCACCATTTTAAACGATAAGAACTTTTATTGAATAACCCTGTATGTTTGTATATCATTTTAATTAGTGGGAGGTAATTATTTCTTAGTGTTAGTTTGAGAAAGCCTTCGTAAGACTATGGTCTTTCTGGCATAGAATAGTGCCGTCTGCAAGAATTGACGCTAATAGGTGGACCAGATATTCATATCCAACACTCCAAATAGGCATGATAGGGGGGATAGGGGTACCTGATGTGGGGAGGGGAGGTTGAGCTTATGGAGAAAAGTGGACCAGAAGATGGCCACCCTTGGGCAATGCCATAAAAGGTGAGAGAAGTCTACATCTGGTTGAAAGTATTTAGGACAGTCTGTTACCCCAGTCGTTCCAAAATGTCGGGTTTGTCTGCGGGTGTAATATGCCTGATGGCGTCATGAACTTACCTACCGCTCCGGTCCCGTGCCACGCTGCACTTGCAGGTGGGCATCATCGTAGACGTCATGATGCTGACACGCCGGGTGGCGCGAGGATTCAAAAACTGGGGTCCTCCTGGACCCGGTGCTTGATTGTAGCGTTAGTTACCTCCCCGGCTCCTTCTACTTACCTGCCCAAGTTCCTGTTCCTCTCCAGCTTTAGACTTACCTTGCCATACAAGCTCGAGTGACTTACCTTGCCTGTTCCAGAGACTCCTTGCCATACCTGCACCAGTTACTTACCTAGCCTGCTCCAGAGACTTACCTTGCCATACCAGCTCCAGTTACTTACCTTACCTGCTCCAGAGACTTACCTTGCCATACCAGCACCAGTTACTTACCTAGCCTGCTCCAGAGACTTACCTTGCCATACCACACCAATGACGTACCTTGCCTGTTCCAGAGACTTACCTTGCCTGTTCCAGAGACTCCTTGCCAGTTCCAGTATCCATACTCACTTGACCTGTTTCAGTGACTGTTTCTGCTTTGCCTGTTTCCAGTATCCTGCCTTCTCTCCAGCAGCACCTAGCCGCCATTCCTCAGCCTACAGTCCCCAGCAGTCTCTTGTATCCAGTTCTGCAATCCCACCAGCCATCGGAGCGCCTCCTCCTAAAGCGTACTCGTAAGAACCCCAGCCTCCCGGACGATTATTACAGATGGAGAATATTAAATTGGATCATTTTATTGTAAACAGCTGGCGAGGCCTCTGTATGAGAGTTGGCTATCTCTAGCCAGTGTTCCTGGCTCATATTTGTGTCCCCTATACAGGGAAACCAACTGGATTTGATAAGTGTTAAATTGGGTTGTGACTTGGCTTGTATCATGCAGCTGTATAATCGGGATATCATACCCCGTGGGCCCTGAGTGCAAACAACCCCGATCGCCGAATGTTTATTACTTATAGGGGTGGTGTGATGCCCAGTGATATAGTTGTATATTTGGTAAAGCAAGACCTCCCATAGATTTAGGAGCTTAAAGTTTATTGATATTGATTCTGGGTCTCTTATTATTCCATAAAAGCTATTATTAATATGTTGAGTTTTTTTTTTTAAATTATTGTGGTATATAGGATAAAGAATGTTGTATGGTGTATAGTAATTTGAGGAACAAGAAAATCTTAACCAATTGGAATCTTCCCCAGAGATTAAGGGGTACATGTTTCCATTCATGTGTTTTATTGTGTACAAAATCCAGCAGTGGGGAATTGTTTAGACAGTAAAACTGCTGGGGTAGCGTTGTTATCATGATTCCCAAATATTTAAATTGAGTTACTATTGGTATTTGAGCATGCCAGTTTTTATTGTTTGGGCAAAGGTGGTCCATTGGATATATTGCGGACTTGTCCCATTTAATAGTCAAGCCAGAGTAGGATACAAATATATTGATTAAATTGAAGGTCGCAGTGAGAGGTCTATGGGGTTTTCCAGGAACATTATTATATCATCAGCATAGAGGCCTAAACGTTCCTCATATTGGTCCAAATTGACCTAATTCGGTTGTCCATACGGAGTATTGTATCTAGGGGTTCAATAGCGAGGGCAAATAAATATAGAGATAGAGGGAAACTCTGACAGGTGTCTCTGAGGGAGAATTTTGGGTAAGATTTTGTAATCTGCTGTTGAAAGGGAGATAGGACCCGCGCTCTAAAGGGTTTTTGTCTGGTTCAGGGACTACCACAATTGTCGCGTTATACAGTGAAGATGGTAAGTGGCCCATGGTGTGCATGATTAAACATATCAAGGATAGGATTTAGTAGTTATGTTTGATATCTTTTATATATCTTGATTGGTAGCCCATCAGGACCAGAGGCCTTCTTATTAGGCATAGAATCTATTGCTTCCTGTATTTCGTGGAGTGTGATGGGATTTTCTGTACTAATGTTGGGAGATCAATCTGATTGAGGTATTCCCGAGATTTCGGAATGGGAATAAGTTATTCTGGATTTATATACATTTTCGTAAAACAAAAGTCTCCAATATTTGAAGCATGAGGGCGGTGCTTCATGAGATAGGATGCGCTACTGCACTGCTCCGGCACCATCTCATCATCCGAGGCTAATAAAAAGCTTTAATCATACAATTAAACTTATAAAATAGTACCCAGTGGGTGGAACTAAACAACACAGAAAAAGATACTTATTAGTACAATTTATTACATATACATAAATCTAATACAATGTATACCAAGCTGCCCAGCTAAATCACAAAGTGATATACAAAGTAATATCTAAAATAGATACATAAACTATAATAACCCTAAGAACAATACCCCTCATAAAATGGGAAGTAGAAAACAGTAAAAGTTAAAAGAGCGAACTAAAAGAGCAGTGTGTCTAATCTTCTATCTTCCATCCAGTGACACCAGCTCTGCTGAGGCTACCTACCCCGAGACGTACCCCTGCGGCCGCCAGGGGTACTTCCGGTGCCAGTGGCCTCAACGAGCCCGATGTTACTGGCGTCTTGATCTGATGCGACGTCTTCGGGCTAGCGACACCAACACCACTGAAGTTGCTGATGCTGCAGGACCCTCAACAAAGGCACTTATCAGTGCCGCAAGGGGCCCGGGAGGGGGGCTCCGGTTCAAGCTCTGGGACCCATTAAGCCCAAGGGCCCTTCCAAAGGTTGCAAAGGCACTTATAAGTGCCAGGGAAGGGGGTCCCAGTTCGAGCTGCTAGACCCTTTAAGTCCCAAAGGGCCCTTGTCAGGGCCGTGGAGGGGGGTCCGGGTTTGAGCTGCGGGACCCCTTAAACCCCAAAGGGCCCTTGTCAGGGCAGCAAGGGCCTTTCTAAGGGCCGGGGAGGGGGGACTCTGTTGGAGCTGCGGGACCCCTTAAGCTCCAAAGGGCCCTTGTCAGGGCCACATAGGTCCATGTAAGGACCCAGGAGGGGGTCCCGGTTTTGAGCTGCGGGACCCAGAACATCTGGTCGGATTGTCGACTGTTCAGCAATCCACGAGTGTCTGATTTTGGGAATCTCCGGATGTTCAGGGATTTTTGGAAGCGGACGTTTGAGTTTTACAGAACGATCGGAAATCACCAAAAGCGGCACATGGAAACTGGAAGTAGCGCACGTATGCGCTAGGTCCATTTTTTTTTGCACACGGACCATCTCCCAGGTCCCAAAGGCCTGTAAGGTAAGTTTACACTGTAATATTTCGGAAAGTTCGAATGAACTATTTACCCCCATTGACTTTAATGGGTCCATTTTCAGATTTCCGAACTTTTTTAGAAGTTCGAAAATGTACCGAACTTTCGAAAGTTCGGCCATCTCTAGTACCAGGGAATTTTAAGGGGTTTGAATGGAGAGTATAGTGTTTGACTGTCTGATATTTGATTAGGAAGGACAGGAGTTTGGCAGAGTGAATCCCGTTTTCAAAGAAGCTTGGTCTAGAAAAGAAATGTTTATGGTTAGCTTTTCCATTATCATGTTGTTATATAGCCTTTGGGTCTGCAGCCAGGCATAACCAGAGTTAGTGTGTTTTCTTCCTGTAGTGATGTGCGATTTACATATGAAAATATCGTCCCCATAGATAAGCTTTAAGAGAGTCCCATACCATGTTTGGATTGTGTGAGGGGGCATTAAATTTAATGTATTCTTCTAGATGTTTGTATAGGGGATCTCGTTGCAGAAACTCTTTCAGGAGTGTGTTTGGGGGTTTGAAATTGTGAGGACTATATTTAAGAGCAATGGAGAATGAGCCAATCTGGTGTAAATGGGAGATTTGGGAAACTAGGGGGACAGTTTATGCAATATGATTTTAGTTGGGAAATTCATGTCTGGCTATCTAAATAGTATAATTAAGTAAGTGGTGCTGGAATAAAAGATCCAAGAGCTATACCTTCAGATTTAGATTAATATATGTGTTTATTAAAGGGATAGATAAGATAGTCCTTAGCCATTACCTGTGAAATAGATCATATTCATTTCATATTCCTTCAGAATCACGTGTGATATTTGTTATACTCACTTTCTATGTATGATTTTTAATGAATGAGTCACTTTTTATCATATCACTGCTACCAGAAAATGATGATGATGGAGTAGAGGAGTAGAGCCCTATCTCTGACTCCGGTATATTGCGCTTGGGAGTGACATTTACTTTGATAAGAGGTATATTGAATTTTCCTCTAGATCTTTTAAAGTCCAATTTTCTATTGTTTTCGTCTGCTGTCCTGCATAGTGTCACCCTTTAGGCCCAGTTGATTGGGCATTGAAGTGAAGTTGGACTTTATATTTTTTTTGTTCTTTTTATCAGTGTTTACATTAGAAACATGAAATCAAACTTAACCCCTACATTAAAAAACAAGCCTTTCCAACCCAACAAAAAAGCTGTTTCCTCTCGTTTCCCACCATGCATGCGCTCAGTATGCCAAAATAGACTAAGACACCAATTACACGTCAATACATGATACAGTAATCACCTTTAACCATGGATATTCTGCCTTTCAAAAAGACACTTTTAATCCTCTTTAGTTACCCCGTCACTGAACTTTTTGGTGCACTGGTGCCAAATACTCCAGGCAAAGATATACAGAGGTCTCTATACAATGGTAAAATTGTGCCTTTCTCCCTTGACTATATGGACCTTCTTGTACAGGGAATAATTTTATTTGCATTAGCCAAATCTTCTGTTTTCAAAATGAAAAAAGGAGGCCCTGCCCCATTTTGTTGTTTTTGTATTTACTGTTGGTATAGTTAAAAATAATTTGAGATAAGATTTTCTGTTCACAGGAATAGACTTTTCATACTCAAAATACACTTCTTCTTACCCTTTTGTAAATGGGATATATATTGTATTGTAACAGTTTTAATTTAATTCCTAAGTTATGCCCCATGAATATAACCTCACAATTAATTGACTGCATAGCTACTCTTAAACTGGCAAAGTTTGCTTGTTTAAAATGTAATAATTTAGTTACTCCTTTATATTTTTGTCCGTGCAATGTGATCTCAAATGCAACCATGAAATGATCACTATTTCCCATATATGCACCCATATCAATACTAGCAATTTATTCAGAACTTATATTCAATGTTTGGTTATTTGAAATAACCCATAATAATAACCTGCCTTGAATGGAAGCAGTTTCCATTCATAAGGTAAATCCTTGTACTCATACATTTTATAACATGGGAATGATTTGCTGTAATGCTAATTTAATAAATAAATACACTGACAACAATAGTATTGGGGGATAAAGACCCCAGCTATATTATTAAACATTGTATATGCCATAATCCCATTGACTTTATACTAAATGCTCTTCTCTTCTTTGAAGTCCTTTTTTAAATAGTTTTTTTATGGGACATGTGTTTTACTGACTCCGGTGCATTAGTTTCTAATCTAGCATCTTTTTTGCTTACAACTGATACATTTTCAGAACATGACGGTCTATTGTATGTTTAGAGGAAAATAAGAGCTTTAGTACATTAACCTTCTTAGAATTATCTGTAATCATTGTCATTGTAGAACAATTTTTAAATAGCTTTGTGTTCTCTGTGCTGATCCTTTTACTTTTAATATATTAAAATCACCTCTTGTTATTTATCTTTCTTTTTTTTACAACCAATCCCAAATGGGGTAGGATATCCTAGTTGCAGAATCACAAGCAGAATATCAGGGCTAACAGGATTCAATCAAAGTTATGTCACAGGCAAAGGTCAGAGCAAGTGGTTAGTATCAGAGTGTGGAGCAATTTGGCAACAAAGATCAAGCAAAGATAAATCAAGTGGAATCACATGCAAGAGGTTGGACAGGTGGCTTAACATCAAAGTCAGAAACAGCCAGTTTTGGCAATGAGCGATCTGGTAAATACTGTAGGAATAAGCTAAGTTTCACAAGTAAGCTGGTCAGAACAAACAGCAACACCTAATGTGTCTTAAATATTTCAGACTCAGTGTGCCCCAGTGCAGTGACAATCGCATAGCACAATCATGTTGCAACCCACTGGCACCAAAACACAAACCTTATGGTAACACTTTCTTACAGAATGTATTCAAGTTTTCATAGTTTATAAACGTCTTCCCTTTAAATTAAAAGGGAGCTAAAATCACTAGACAAATAATTGAAGCCAGCATGGATGGCTAAAAAGTAAACATGGGGATTTGAACCTGTAACCATGTGGATTCTCACTTTCTAAAAATAGAGTATTAGTCCACTAATTAGATGTGGGGCCATGATGGGATGCAAAATCTGCCCCCACATATGCAAATGTATATATGGGTTGGTGGGAGGACATCTGTTAGTCCCACAACCTCAACTTAAAAGGTTTGTTTTATTCTAGGAATGCTATCATAAGAGCTGACTTCTTTCACCCCCCTCACTGTTTGAGGGGAACACCATATGGCCAGTTTCTCTGCTTGCAGACAAACTGTTCAAAGACACAGGATTATATTCCATTTTAGAAAAAGCTTTCCTTAGAGCCCTCAAACTTAGTAGGACAAATCTTATTTGGTCATGACATTTTGTGACTTAAAAAGTTAGTATAAATAAACAGTTTTTTTTAACCTCGAGATACACAACGCAATATAATGAGAAAATGAGCATTATTGACATCTGCTTTTTCAGTAGTGTCTTAGATTGACATAATCTAACAAAAAAACTAGAAGTTTAAGTAATGTACCTCTCGCTTGCGTCTTTTTCCAAATATAAAGACTAAGAATTCTAAATGGCTCACACAAAAAGGATCCTATCAATGTAAAGACAACATGATTATAGTGTATAATGTGCAGTAATTTATTACCATAATATTAATTTACTAGTAGTCAAACTAACAAAATGTATGAAATAAGTCAGTTTATAACTTGCAATAATTAAAGCAATTTACTTATAATATGAATACATTTATTGTGAATTAAACCTTATTGAAGATACTTTTAAATATACCATGTATTGCTGCACTTTAATGAATAAGAATAACAGCTGTGTTGTATTGAGTATATTTGAGCATTTTTTTTAATGTTTTCTAAATATGTGGTCAATATTGGGTTAATTGTATAGTGGTTTACATGGATGGACTTACAGGTGGGAGGGTCTTTCTAAACACATATCTATGTATGGAGATCAGGCCTATAGCTACTGTAAGAACATGACACCCAAAACACGTTTGTGAGCGCCGCTGTTGATTTAACATTGTTTATCAACCAGCTACAGCATGGATTTTTTGTGTGTTTCTTCTTTGCTGTACATTAGTTGACTAACCCATAGATCAAATAGATGAGATAGGTACATTTAGAAGTGTTCAGAGTTAAATTTATGCTAACCGATGTACAGTCATATGTATTGTATTGCATGTATGTATTTTAGGTCTTATATATTTTCCAAAGCACTTTACAATTATTTAATCCAATCACACCAGACCCTGCTCTGAAGACCTCACTTGGGATTACCATGCCTGCTTATTAGAACTTAAGCCTCATAGAATTAACCAAGCGGACACAAGAGTTGGGTGAATAAATTTGGCCACAGCTTTATTAACACATTTAGAACATGTGTTCACACATTGCCAATCATAAAGTGTACATCCTTGCCTTGTGATCCAATGACCACCCCCAGCCATAGCCAAAGCTAAATGCCACGCCTCTGGGTCCCCAGAGGGCATGTAACGGCTCAACACCATAACCATTGCAAGGATGACACCGCCCCGCTGTGACTCCAACATAATTCTCATATTCTAATAACAGAATAACATAAAAACATAACCTTAGGGAGGAAGGGAGGGGACCTCTCTGTTCTTCCCAGCAATTCTAAAATGGCGCTGGCTCCGACCGCATGGCCGCCTCTTATAGGGGCGGTGACGTCATCCGTGACGTCGAGATCCCGCCTCTCGCGAGATCCGGCGCAACCAATCCCCTACCGCGCCTGCCGATGACGTCATCGCGGAAGCGCCGGACCCGCGAGAAGAGGGAGAACCGGACCAACCCCGCTGCCTACAACTCCCAGCATGCCTGGAGGGACCACCCCCCGCCCGAGGTCAGTCGCCCCCTAACACGCGCCGGTGCTACCAGACCTCACTTGGGATTACCATGCCTGCTTATTAAAACTTAAGCCTAATAGAATTAACCAAGCGGACACAAGAGTTGGGTGAATAAATTTGGCCACAGCTTTATTAACACATTTAGAACATGTGTTCACACATTGCCAATCATAAAGTGTACATCCTTGCCTTGTGATCCAATGACCACCCCCAGCCGTAGCCAAAGCTAAATGCCACGCCTCTGGGTCCCCAGAGGGCATGTAACGGCTCAACACCATAACCATTGCAAGGATGACACGCCACCAGGAGTTGCTGTAGGCCTACACGGAACTCCGACCGCCACCCAACAAGTATAACACCTGTTCAATTCCATCTTGAAGAGCAGATAGGAAGATGTCTAAACCTATATCATTAAGATGGACTCCATCCTGGCACATAAGTGCCCTATTGTCCCCTTCCAGCTGTCGGTGTCGGACTACCACCCCTCCTTGCGACCTGACAAACCTAGAAATCCTGGTATTCAACACTCTCCTGGCCTTTTCCACTGAACCCACGTCCCTAGCCCCTTGCCACTGAACCCTGGGAACTACCTCTGACCATACCAAGATCACCTCCTTAAAAAACGCTCTGAACCTTAGCAAGTCAGCCTTCATTAAAAACAATAGATCAGACAAACGATTACGGCAGAGGTCATTCCCTGCTGCGTGGATCACCAAGATCGTGGGTCCAGGGTCCGCTTTGCTGATCTGGACCACCTCCATAAGGACCTGCCACCATGACAAGCCCCGAATCCCCTTCCAATGGAGAGTTGCCGTCTGAAATCCAAGGTTTCTTCCGCCAGGTCGCACCTCAGCCCTCTGTGCCGCCCAAAACAGATATGAATGGCCGACCAACCAGACCGATGGTTGCTGTATATCTGAAAGAAAAATTCAGTCAATAACCAATTCCGGGCGGATGTAACGCGCCACACAATTAGACCGCCAGCGCCCTAAGCTACGCACTCTCTCTTCCGAAAAACCCAAGGAAAAAAGCTTCTGTTGCTGCACCTATCCGAAAAGAGTGCGTCCCAAATTCTTTGGGCCTAAGACCCAGATTACCTAACGCCTTCTTCAAGACGGCCTCAAATTGAAATCGCGTTAAAGGCAGACCATCCTGATGTGATAGGAAAGAAAACGCTGGGGGCCTAACAGAAGCAAATCCATTTATAGCTTGAACTGGGCACCATGTTGACTGAAGTGGAAAGATAGAAAACCAACGGCCCTGACCAAATACGTCTGTCTTGGAGCGCTTAATCCTGACTCTAATAACTGACTGCGAGATAAATAAATCCTCCGCTATCAGGCCGCCAGGCTTCCTAGAACTGTCGGACACAAGTTCCCCCACCCTCATGGCCCCGAAAAAAGCCAGCGCAAAACCAGCCTCAAATAACAAAGACTCAAATTGGGAGTTACATATATCAGGTAAGGTCCCTATCAGCTTGATCAGCAGATTGAAGGTGATTGGCCGTCTGGACTCTGATGACACATGCTCTTTTCTCCAACCTTTTAGAATCGCCCTGATAATAAACTCTTTTGAGACGTCCTTCCAACCTAACAACCTGAAAAAGAAAGACACACCTCCCATCCTTCTCTGAGCCGTTAAACCGGACGATCCGGACGAACGTAAGTGTTCGAGAAAGTCCAAAGAGACCTCCAATCTATCATTGGGGTTACTGATTACATCCCTCCCTTTTATAAAGCCCGACCATTCAGACCAAGCCTTACCGTGGTTCCTCCATGTGGTGGGGGCCACCGAAGCTCTGATCAGCTGCATCAATTGCTGTCCACGATCTTCCACAAAGACTGAGGGCACTCCCGTCCCTGCAGGTCTGCATCCGGCCTCAGTTGACGGAAGTCCTCCCACTGAAAACGAGATAGAGCATCCGCCACAACATTACACACACCTGGTATATGCCTTGCTCTAAATGAAATATTCCCCTCGAGACACCTGAGCACCAAATGCCGTAACAATGATAGGACTGGGTAGGAAGAGCTAGTAAGGTTGTTAATGGCATAAACCACACTCTCATTGTCCGTCCAGAAACGGATCTTTTTGTTCCTCATATGTTGTCCCCACAACTCGACCGCCACTACTATGGGAAACAACTCCAAGAGAGTGAGATTCTTACAGTGTTCACCTCCTTTCCAGCTGGCTGGCCAGCTATCTGCACACCAAACTCTTCCAAATATAGCCCCAAAACCCACGGACCCTGCTGCGTCCGTGAACAGCTGTAACTCCTCATTAGTTACTTCCTCTTCCTGTAAGCATGTCCTACCATTGTAGTTCACTAAGAACCTCTGCCATACCCTCAGGTCTTCCCTTAACGCCTTAGTAATGCGGATATGATGGTGAGGGGACGGGACACCCCGGGAGGCTAAAGACAACCTCCTAGAAAACACCCTACCCATGGGCATGATCCTGCATGCGAAATTCAGTGAACCCAGAACTGACTGTAGCTGTCTCAACGTCACTTTCTGAACCTGAATAAAAACCGAAACCGCATCCAACATATCTTTAACCTTCTCTGCGGGGAGCCTAAATTCCATTCTTACGGAGTCTATCTCAATCCCCAGGAATGAGAGGACAGTAGTTGGGCCAACCGTTTTTTCTAATGACAGGGGAACCCCAAATTTTTTCATTAAAAAACTAAATGAATTTAACAAGAAACTGCATTGAACTGAGTTACCCGGACCTACAAATAAGAAGTCATCCAGGTAATGTATGATACTCGTGGAGCTTGTCTCGTATGCTACAGCCCATTCTAAGAATGAGCTAAACACCTCGAATAGTGAGCATGATATGGCACAGCCCATCGGTAAACATCTATCATAATAGTACTTCCCATCAAGACAGCAGCCTAATAAGTGAAAGCACTCGGGGTGAATTGGAAGCAGGCGAAATGCTGATTCAATATCTGCTTTAGCTAGAAGTGCACCCACCCCAGCTTTCCTTACCAGGTGTGTCGCCCTGTCGAACGATACATACGACACTGATGCCTCCTCCTTGCTAATGCCATCGTTCACTGAGCTCCCTTTCGGATATGATAGATGATGTATTAAACGATACTTCCCTGACTCTTTCTTTGGAACCAACCCCAACGGTGAAATCCTTAGATTGTGAAAGGGAAGCTCGCTGAATGGGCCAGCTAGACGACCAAGTTCAACCTCTACCTGGACTTTCTTTCTTACTATCTCCGGGGCCTCTGAAACTGATTTTAAATTTTTAGAAAACCGGGGAAACTGGGAAAATTCAAACGGGATCTTAAAACCTACCCTAAACCCCTCCCTGATTATGTCTGCCGCTGCCCTCTCCGGGTAGGCCCTTAGCCATGGCTCCATGGCCACCACGTTCACCGGCGTCCGCCGTTCTACCGCCACTAATTCGCTTACCGGAGGGGCGGGATTTTTTAAAACACTTGGCCGCTGAATGGCCTCCCCCGCCACAAAAGGAGCATTCGTGGCGAAATCTGCACGCTGCCCCAAATTTGCAGTTCCCTTCGTTGAAGAGCCAACAAGGGCCCGTCTTCCTAGCCCCTGCCGATAGAACACTACCTTGGCCTGACGGGGCCCCCTGACCCAAAGGGGGTACCGTTGGCGCCCTTTGTGCCAACATTATTCTGATCCAGGAATCTGTTGCCTTGACATCCCAGCTCATCTCTGGCCTAACCGCTAGCCTCCTCCTGAAATCCTCGTCGTATAGGAGCCACGCCACCCCCCCATGGGTTTTGTAAGCCCCGAATATCATGTCGAGGTAGACAAACAATTGTGAACACTTCTGAGGGGCTTTTTGCCCAATCACCCCACCCAAAACACAAAAGGCTTGCAGCCAATTACCAAAGGTTTTCGCTACCTTATATTTCTTCTCCCCCTTTTCGGTCTTAGCCACCTCCTTTTCAACCGTCACCATATCTGTGGTTAGGAGCGACCATATGTCCACATAGTCGTTCTTCCATATTTTTTCCCTAACTTCGTTCGTTAAGTGTACCCCCAGTGGGCTAACCCCACAAAAATATGTCTCCTTCAATGCCTCTGCTGAAGGAGCTTCCAACGCAGGCGGGGGCCCTGCGACCCCCCCTGGGACTGGACTCACCACGGAGCCAGGTGGTAGGGTATCTATCTTCCCCATCAGTGCCTTCAGCACTTGCACCAACTCCCCACCTTCACTTCCCCCACCTTTTCCCCATGCCCCTGCACAAGAGTACTCACCACCGACGACAGTTGCTGGGGTGCCGCTCACGAGTGGTCTCTGCTCCACCGGGAGCTCTTGTTGTTGCTGCTCCCCTTGTCGCGTTGGGTTTGCACCGGTGACTCCCCTTACTGAAGCCGCTACCGAGGATACCCTGCTCCTATCAGTCGTAGCGGAGCGGGACGTCCTGTATCGTCTGTCCCTAGATCTCGATCGCCGCCTGCTACTATGATCCCTGGAGCGTGACCGGTATCTGCGGCGCTCCCTCCTGCGATACCTCCTACGACTCCCACTATGATAATCCTCGCTACTCTCTTCTGATGAGGAATATCTCCCTCTCCTACTGCTCCGTCTAGGGCTCCTCTCTACCCTTCTGTGGCGGCTCCTAATCCCCAGGGACCCTGTCTCCTCACAATCCCTAAGCCGTGTAGTAGCAGGTGTAAGGCCCCTCACGGTAGACCTAGCGTCCACAAACTGTTCTCCTTCATCTGACACCTCACCTGACACTATGACTTGGGCATCTCTCGCCCTCTCACCCGCCGCTGCTGCTGCTACAGCTGGGCGAGTCACTCTCTGTGCCCAAGGGGCCCGGCCTCCCCTGCCCCTAGGCCTCCCCCTACCAGATGCTGGAATAGCGACGGCAGCCGGCTCAGTGGCTTCCACCAGCGCAGCCCGTGGAGGGGGGTGGATCTCAGCCTGCACCAGTTGTGATGGGTGCACCGTATTGAAGGCTCTTAAGAGTCCTTCAGTGGCTGCGCTAAGCTGCCTAACCTGGGGCCCCTGCCGTCTCCTACCGGTGCGCGGGGGACTGGGACTCAGGCGAACAGGGGGACCAGGGCGGCGTACAGGTCTATTGGAGGACCGGAGCGCCGGCCCGGCCCTTGGCCTAAAGCCTGCACTCCTACCTTGAGTGCTAGGGGAAGCCTCCCCCATAAGGGCCTGAAGCCACCCCTCCCCCTCCAGCCTGATCCTCTCCCTTACCCTTTCCAGCATCTCACTGTCTTGTGCTGCCATAATCCTCTCTATGTAGCTCCTCAAACCAGCCACTTCCACGAATCCGTTGCTCAGGGGAAAAACAGACCTCTCTGTTCTTCCCAGCAATTTTAAAATGGCGCTGGCTCCGACCACTTCCCCCACCTTTTCCCCATGCCCCTGCACAAAGAGTACTCACCACCGATGACAGTTGCTGGGGTGCCGCTCACGAGTGGTCTCTGCTCCACCGGGAGTTCTTGTTGTTGCTGCTCCCCTTGTCGCGTTGGGTTTGCACCGGTGACTCCCCTTGCTGAAGCCGCTACCGAGGATACCCTGCTCCTATCACTCGTAGTGGAGCGGGACGTCCTGTATCTTCTGTCCCTAGATCTCGATCGCCGCCTGCTACTATGATCCCTGGAGCGTGACCGGTATCTGCGGCGCTCCCTCCTGCGATACCTCCTACGACTCCCACTATGATAATCCTCGCTACTCTCTTCTGACGAGGAGTATCTCCCTCTCCTACCGCTCCATCTAGGGCTCCTCTCTACCCTTCTGTGGCGGCTCCTAACCCCCAGGGACCCTGTCTCCTCACAATCCCTAAGCCGTGTAGTAGCAGGTGTAAGGCCCCTCATGGTAGACCTAGCGTCCACAAACTGTTCTCCTTCATCTGACGCCTCACCTGACACTATAACTTGGGCATCTCTCGCCCTCTCACCCGCCGCTGCTGCTGCTACAGCTGGGCAAGTCACTCTCTGTGCCCAAGGGGCCCGGCCTCCCCTGCCCCTAGGCCTCCCCCTACCAGATGCTGGAATAGCGACGGCAGCCGGCTCAGTGGCTTCCACCAGCGCAGCCTGTGGAGGGGGGTGGATCTCAGCCTGCACCAGTTGTGATGGGTGCACCGTATTGAAGGCTCTTAAGAGTCCTTCAGTGGCTGCGCTAAGCTGCCCAACCTGGGGCCCCTGCCGTCTCCTACCGGTGTGCGGGGGACTGGGACTCAGGCGAACAGGGGGACCAGAGCGGCGTACAGGTCTATTGGAGGACCGGAGCGCCGGCCCAGCCCTTGGCCTAAAGCCTGCACTCCTACCTTGAGTGCTAGGGGAAGCCTCCCCCATAAGGGCCTGAAGCCACCCCTCCCCCTCCAGCCTGATCCTCTCCCTTACCCTTTCCAGCATCTCACTGTCTTGTGCTGCCATAATCCTCTCTATGTAGCTCCTCAAACCAGCCACTTCCACAAATTCGTTGCTCAGGGGAAGAAAAACGACCGCATGGCCGCCTCTTACAGGGGCGGTGACGTCATCCGTGACGTCGAGATCCCGCCTCTCGCGAGATCCGGCGCAACCAATCCCCTACCGCGCCTGCCGATGATGTCATCGTGGAAGTGCCGGACCCGCGAGAAGAGGGAGAACCGGACCAACCCCGCTGCCTACAACTCCCAGCATGCCTGGAGGGACCACCCCCCGCCCGAGGTCAGTCGCCCCGCCTCCTAACATGCTACCAAAGCTTATGATCTAACCTTTTTGTCTCAAACACAATCAATCAATACGTCTTTACGCATTATCCGCACAAATCCCATACAAGCACAGGAAGAACATACAAACTCCTTGCAGATTTGTGTACAAGTGACTTGAACCCAGGACTTTAACACCTCAAGGCATCAGTGCTAACCACTGATCACTGCAAGCATTATTGTTATGTCTGTGTGACTAACGGCGAAGTATACCACTCAGCCACCACAAGTGATATTACATGCTGATCGCGGCTAACCATTACAGCACTTTTTAATGCCAGGTAATGGCTGGTGTTAAAAGTACCATAATGGTTAACTGTGCTTCATTATGTGCATCAAATTGTTTAGCTTTTGTTAGAAACAGAATGGAAGAAGAAAAAAATAAATACATAAAAAGGAAGTAAAAGTAGCTGACTAGTATTGTTATTAGTTTTATCAGGGGTTTCCATAATGGAATGGCGACATCTGTGTAGAAAATACTTTGTGAATAGAGACTGTATAAATGTGTCAGAGTGTCAGGGTGCGTGGCCAATTGATGCACATGCTCACAAGCTGTTTATTACATGGACAGAGAAATGTACTGGAAATAACATGGAGAACTTCTTAGTTACTGAATCTACTTCGTACTTAAGTCATACATAAATGCAACTTAAAGGGCAAGTCCAGCCCTGAAATGAAAACTTACATACAGGTAAATCACCCCCCAAAACCCTAAACGGTAATAGTTTTAAATCTGAAATATATAAGTCTAACCTGAAATCCTGCACAATGTCCTGTTTCCTCTGTTTCTGCTTCCTGGTTCTTCCAGTTAGTAACTGTCAGTTATGTATTTGACAGTTGACATCACAGCCAATGACTGAATGTTAATCCCGTCTGCCTCTTCTGAGCATGCCCAGGCTCAGTACAGGTTTCTAGATTGCTCAGTTTCCATGAGGCATCCAGAAGCATAGCAGGCATACAGTAATGAATTCAGGGGACAAAGTAGGATATATCAACATATTTTAAAGAGGCCATTCTTTCTAAAAGATGTTCTTATGAGGGTGGAGTTGTCCTTTAATGAAGTAGTGTCTTACAATGCATGCGTAATCTGGGAAGGAAAGTTTCCACATAAGAAGTAATAAAAAAATAAGTTTAGTTCTCCTTTAAGAATTTTCAATGCCATTTTCTATTTTTGACAGTTTAGCAACATGTGTAATGCAGCACTTCCTGCTATGTGACATAACATTTTCTCAATGAAGTTTAATAAGAGTGTAGAAGGATTATATCAATCATCTTGATTTAAACCAACATCCATTAACTTTTAATAACTAAAAGGATACCTTGTAAAAAAGTAAATAAATACATTTCTGTGATGAGCTCCTCCCATTCCGATGTAATACATTTGAATCAATGGAGAATCGATATAGAATGTGCAGCATGTTTTGTGATTTTCCATCAATGGGTGGATTTAGTCCCGCAATATATATTAAATGATGCTATTACATTACAATTGCACAATTCTTTCTGAATTGTTAAGAGTTCACTAGACCCAACAAAATCTTATTTTCTGCTACTGTTCTTTTTTATTTGCTGAGGCCTGCATATTGCTCTATTAGTCGCAGTATAGGTTCTGTCATTATTTATCAATCCATTGTAACCGATTTTTTTTACATTGAACATGCCTCTCAACGAATAATACATTGTACACGGCTCTCAACAAATAACCAATAATGTTTCGCCAGGATTTCTAACGTATCACTTTCAAAAACAATTTACTAAACAGGTGTTATTAAAATCAACTTGCTTTCCCATGCTAGCTACTACTGGGAAGATCATAGATACGTAGTGACAAGTGTCTTATGCTTTATTTAGATGTGTTAGTAGCATTCAACTTTACCAAACTGTATTTCACTCTTCCTTGAGCCGCAGGGCATCTGCACTTGAAAGCGATGGTTTCAGTGAGCAGCTAAAGCTATAATCTGTTTTCTGATGAAATTGCTAATACTGTGAAGTCGAGTGTCCCTTTCTTGATGGCTTAAGGCTCTCCAGTGTAGTAAGTGACACATCCCCTAAAACTAATTTCTATTTGTAGATATAAAACTGTGAGCCGGGTATTAGCTTTTTATTGGAGTGTAAGTCAGATAAAATGATCCACTTGGAATAATAGCTAGAAACAAAAGTAAACATTTCTAATGTACAAAATAGAAGATTTTATTTTCTCTCTGCATTTCAAAGTTCTATTATAAACCTCATCTTAAAATGCAGTGTGGTTGGATTTCATTATGTGGAGATGTGAGTGGAGAATTTCCATTAAACACACATGTATTTTGCAACATTTTATTTTGGAAAATTACATTTTATTTCCTTTTTAGCTGATGGCATCAACAGCAAAATAATATACATTATAGAACCACAAAGAGATTGGTGTGCTGTATGCTGTTAATCCACATGGGAGAAAGTTTGTATATTTTTGCCACAAATCAAATTTAAATTGTAGTAAATTTGCATTAAAAGAAAGACTGCATATTTACTCTTGCTGCATAGTAGGTAAGCCATGAAAGTAAATGTGACATATACTCATCTTGACTTTTCTTGAAACCTTTCTGTGTTATGTGTTCATTTGTGACAAAAATAATAATTCCATTGTTCAAATATGATTTTCCCTAAGGGTGGCTATACACGCAACAATACCAAAAATTGTATGATTGGTATTGGTTAATGCAAATTGTAGCTGTGTACTAGAGATGTCCGAACTTCGCAAAATCCGGACCCATTAAAATGAAAAAAATCCTCGAAAATCCGAGAAATCCTCGTAATTTCGAAAATTTTCGAAAATACGTATTTCCGAAAATACGAGTAATCCTTGTAATTTTGAAAATTTTAGAAAATACGGATTTGCAAAAATACGAGAAATCCACGGTTCGGAAAAAAAAAACAAACTCAAACCCGAGTTCGAAACAAACTTTATGAGTTCGGACGAACTTGAACTATTCAAACTAGTTCATTTTTCTGGACTCGCGGCTATATTTGCAATAATTATCGTAAATTCGATAATTATCAAATTTAAGGGCCATTCACTAACCCCAGAATGTATTGTTTGCTAACCCTCAAAAGTTTTGTTCGTTTTCGATAACCCTCGAATGTATCGTTTGCTAACCCTCGAATGTAGCCTTCGATTTTCGGTAACCCTCAAAAGTATCATTCGAATGTATGGATCGTTTTGGCTAACCCTTGAAAGTATCATTCGTTATCCCTCGAAAGTATCATTGGTTTTCAATAATCCTCAAAAGTATTGTTCAATTTTGGTAATCCCGAATTTATTTTTCTATTTTTGCTAACCCTCGAACTAAGAAGTGTTTTAACAAGTTTTGGTGATAGTGACATGTTCCCCAGACCATTTCCTAGGTGCCACAGCCATTTACAGTAAGTTACCATTGTTAGTTTATCTGTAAATCACCCAGACTTGTCAAACTATCAATCCCCCATTGACATTAATGGGTCCGAATTCGAACTTTCAAACTTTTACTGAAGTTTGAAAGTTCGAAAACGGACAGAACTTTATGAAGTTCAGCCATCTCTACTGAGTATATTAAAAATATGTATACTTCTAATGAACCACGTACTGCCTACTAGGGTATAATACAATTTACAAAGGCCCTCTTACATCTTTACAATAGTGACAAATTCATAGAAATGTATATTAAAAACAATTAAAACCATACAAACCCCATCATCCATTTTAAAATCGACCTAGAGTATATAGAAAGTACATAATACATATATTGTTATAACACATCTAAAGTATCTAAAGTGCAACAAACTCTGTCTTAATAGTATAGCTAGAAACTATGCAAACAAAAGGCGTAATGAGACGTCCATTGTGCGAAAGAAGCCTATTGTGAAACAAGGCCATTTTGGAGCGAGACACAGAACCCCTGAACCCGGGACCACCTCTGTCTGCTTTCACTTTGACATACTTACAGACACATTAAACACATTAATTGTTTTGTGCCATCTAAAGACCGACTAAGTATCACTCTGGTAGTTACAGTATATATGTACCTCATAATGGGTCTGTCATTTGCAAATTTATTGAAAAAGCCGCAATCTTTTAAATGCACAAAAATCACAGATCTCATTTCAAACCGCCAAACAGAAAAGAGCATTGCCATATAAGGAAGAAAATAGATAGATCAATCAATTGAAAGTTTTGATAACCTTGAATGATGTATTTGGCTCACATGACACATGAAAAATGTATTTTAGTTTAAAGGAATAATGTGCGTCAATGTCAGACAGATATAGAATCCTTCACTGCCTGCATTTGTAATTGTTGAGATGCAAAATACCTTGTTTTCAAACACATTATATGTTTCATACAATGTTAAAGTTTAGAACTGCAAGAATTTTACATCCATGTAAGTATCTAGGTGTGGTAAACTTAAAACATCTGTGGCTTAAATCTAATTTTAAGAACCTAAGATTTGTTGCAGGGCTGGTATAAAAAATGTTTTATTATTCTTATTGTGAGTTGAAAGCATATGTTTAATTAAAAAATTAACATACTAATTTTTACATTAGTTGAATAATATGACGTAAAGGAGCTACAGTCCTAAAGTCTGGCTGCTGGCTCCTGTTTAATTAATTGAAGAACGGAGGTAACACTTATCTACTTTTTAGGGGTATGTTGATTTTCTCTGTGAACCTATTAAAAATCTAAACAAATTTCTAGGATAGTAAATTGGAAATAATATAATTGGCTTACAACTCATGGGGCGCTATGATACAAAAGGGGTTAGAGGCTGGTAAAGGACCCAAACCCTACCCAGGAACCTTGGTGTGGTTCCTTCCTCAGACAAATATTTATAAAGTTTGTAAAGGACCCAAACCCAACCCAGTACTAAAACCAATAAAAATGGTAGCTGGGCACACCAGTCTTGAGTGAAAACAAATTTTATTTGTGACATTTCGGAACCTTGGTTTCCGAAAATCACAAATAAAATTTGTTTTCACTCAAGACTGGTGTGCCCAGCTACCATTTCTATTGATTTATGGACTGTTGGCTACAGCGACTGGAGCACCTAGCACTTTATTGTTTTTTTTTTCGTATATGGGTTAAGGTGTGCAGGGTTCTAACCTTTCAACAGTTCTAAAACTGGTTTCACTGATCTGTTGAAATTAAGACTTTGTTTATTTCTGATTTTTTCAGATTTACTGTGGAACTGTTTTTGAAAATTCTCGAACGGTTGAAATGTTTTAGAAATTTTAAATTTACAAAATCGCAAATTTTTAAGATTTCTAGAAATCTCGAAAATGCAATGTGGAATGCCGAAACAGGAAGTGCATGGAGTTTCTGGGTACTGAACAGTGTTTATTAAAAATTTTGCCCATTGTTACTTGCTCCCCAGACCTTTTCCTGGGTCCCTGAGCCATTTACAGTAAGTTACGATTGCTATTTATACCTTAGTTTTAGGCAGAACTTTCAGATTTTTTAACTCCCATTGACCTCAGTGGGTATGCTTGCGAATATTCAAGTTTTTTGGGAAGTCGGCAAACCTGCAAGCTGAATGGATTTCAGCGAGTTCTGTCATCTATACTAGTGAGCTCACTCAAGCTACTGAAAGCAAGAATAGATAACCTTTTAACGTGTGTTTTTAATGCCTCCATTTAAAAGGTGTTCAATTTAGTGCTAAATGTTAGTTAACCTCTTATACTGTATTTATTAACATCTTTAACTCTATTTTTTCATTTATAAACTCATTATGCTCCCTCTTGGAAACTATCCGATGAACTTGCCATTACCACATGTGCTGGAAATTTTACTAACCTATAATTTATTATATCCCACACAAGCACATCTTGTAACTAGTCCTAACCAGAATAGTTAGCGGTTAGCATTGTAAGTGGTATATATATATAAACAAGTGAGTAGATGGAGCACTCGTGGGACTGTAAATAAATCAAACAGTTTATTGTGATTATGGACGCGTTTCGGTTATGGACGCGTTTTCAAGATATTTTGAGGACGGCTGCTGTGTTTTCCGAAACGCATCGATAATCACAATAAACTGTTTGATTTATTTACAAGTCCCACGAGTGCTCCATCTACTCACTTGTTTGTTTATCCCTCATTTGGAGGCACCGGGCGCTGGAACTGAAGCGAGAGTGCGAGACTTATCTTCTATGTATGTATATATATATATGTATATATAAGAAACACAATTGGTAGGAGCCGCACTTGCTTAACTCATTCAACTACCCAGGTGCATCTCTCTCTCTTCTCTACTCTCGATCTCTCGCTCTATGCTCTTCTCTTATCGATATCGCTCTACTATATATCCTCTCCTCCTCATCTACTATCTCCTCTCTCTCTCTCTCTCTCTCTCTCTCTCTCTCTCTCTATATATATATATATATACACACAAGGAGTTTGTGTTTGTATGTTTTACCTGTGTTTGTATTGGGTTTCTCCATTTTCCCCACAATCATAATTACATACTAGTAGGTTGTATGTTAAAAACAAAGTGCTTAGATTGTAAGCTCTTTGGTACAGGACCAGATGTATATGTAGTTTTAAAGCCACCATGGAAGATTCTGAATCTCTTGATTCAGGACAATATCGTGCTAGCTGTAGACATTGCTATCATTTACTAGAACACCTTGATGCTTTTTACTACAGATTCACATAGCATGGAGCTATTCATATAGACAGTACAAAGGTAGTTAAACCCCAAATGCATAAATAATTTATAAACCCATGCTGTTTACTACTTGTGTGCATTCCAAAGAGTGTTAAAAATTTCAGTGTTATCATAAATGATAAAAAAATATTGTTGTATATAACCAAGTAGTTGTAAGGTTTTTTTTTAATGAAGAAAATAATGCTTTGATATTCCTGTTTTATTAAACAATGGATTGTATTTTTCTTAAATTGTCATAGTCACTGGTGCAGGATCAGACCATAGTATGTCTCCAAATGCAACTTTATGTGTTTTTTTGTAACAAGCATTCATCGGTTAGTTGTAAGCCTATTCTCGGGGAAGTATAAGAATAAAACATCTACAGACGTCAAATAATTCTTCCATAAATAATGTTTCTGAGATATAATTATTTATTTTTCTATTAGTTGAATCTAGAACGTCATTAAAGTCTCCCAAAATATCACCTGTTTGTTGGGCTTTTGCCTTTTTAATATTTTTGTTATAAATATTATAAAATACATATTAGAATTTTAAGACTTGCAGCAGGATCTATTATACCTTCATTCAATGAACAGGCTTCTGTATTTATAACCAATATCATGACCCCTTTTTTTTTTCAATTATGTTGCATTAAATAATGGAACCTAAATAGTAAGTATGTGTTTTAAAATGTTCTTGGACACATCATATGTATATCATCGTTTCTCAGACAATCACTGACGCCACTGCCAGTCTGGCTTCTTCTGCTGCAATGGATAGGTAAGGCAACTGAGCAACAGCAGAAGACAGCTTACACAAGAAAATAATTTTTTAAAACCTCATATAAGTTTAGATTATATATATATATATAACTGAACAGCACTCCCTGAAAGTTGTAATAGGTCAGTTCAGATCACTTATCCCTTGATACATTTTACAGATCCTTAGGGTACAGATCTAGTTGTGATAGGAGTTAATTCTTTACATTGCAGACGTGTTAATGCGGATAAATCTGCAAAGAATTGGATATCCATACAATAGAGCATCCTTTGTTTTAGGCTTCTTTAGTTGTACCACAACATTTCTGCGTGTTGTTTTGGGTAAGTATTCAGGTATTCAATATATTGTCAGACAAAAAGGCTATCAACAAGCTTTTAAATAATTGCACCACTTGCTTTTTCAGGTTGTTGTTTTTAATTTCCCCTTTATTCCTCTGATTTTAATAGTAATTTTTCTTTGTTTCCCTTATGAATCAGTTACTGTACTTTGTAAAAACTTTAAGTCAAAGTTAACAGATTTTTAAGAGTCCACTAGGATGTTATGCGCAGGAATGAGTTCTTTAATTTTAGATTCCCATTTGTTCAGTTGTGTCCTTTAAATCGTTTATTGCCCCAGTTATATCATTGGTAATTGCTTTTTTAAATGATGATATAAGTTTCTTTGTAACAGTAATTGTTGGCTCAGATTGAGAAGCATTTAAAATGTTCATTGGCATTCCTTTATACACAGAGGTCTCCTCCATAGTAGGAGTATTTACACAATTTTTTAGTTGATGGACTGTACATACCTGCTCAACCAGACCCAGGTACACACACCTACCGATTTACTTATCCATTACTGTGGCAGCCATACTTAAAGGGTAACTAAAGTCAAAAAAACTAATTTAGATTTATCCTCAATAAAAGATAGTTTTATGGTTGTAAACACAAAAAAGACATACTCCTCAACCAGACCCATGTACACACACCTACTGATCTACTTTTCCATTATCGTGGCAGCCATACTTAAAGGGTAACTAAAGTAAAAAAAAATAATTTAGATTCATCCTGGTTGTAAACACAAAAAAAAAGGATTTTTTTAGCCCCCATGTGGCACGGGTACATACACCTACTGACCTACCCCTCCATTACTGCAGCCATACCTAAAGGGTAACTATAGTCAAAAAAAATTTTTTGACCAATCATCAAAAAAGTTTGTTTTTTTAACCCCACGTGGCACAGGTACATGCACCTACTGACCTAATTTTGACCAATCATCAAAAAAGTTTAGTTTTTTAACCCCTAACCCGACACAGGTACACATACCTCCATTACTGTTGCAGCCCTACCTAAAGGATAACTAAATTAAAAAATTTTTTTTACCAATCATCAAAAAAGTTTAGTTTTTTTAACCCCTAACCTGACACAGGTACACATACCTACTGATCTACTTATCCATTACTGTGGCAGCCATACTTAAAGGGTAATTAAAGTCAAAAAACTAATTTTGACAAATCATCAAAAAAACTTTGTTTTTTTTAACCCCCAACCTAAGACAGGTACACACACTTACTGACCTACTCTTCCATTTCTGTGGCAGACATACTTAAAGGGTAACTATAATCAAAAATACATTTTGATCAATAATCAAAAAAGTTAGTTTTCTTAACTTCCAACCTGACACAGGTACATACACTGGTAGCCATTCATTCATGTGGCAATCATATTTAAAGGGTAAGTATAGTAAAAAAAAAACACATTTTGACCAATAATCAAAAAGTTAGTCTTTAATCCCCCAACCTAACACGAGTACACACACCAACTGACCTGCCTTTAATTCATGTGACAGCCATATTTAAAGAGTAAGTAAAAGTCCTCATTGGCATTATTGAGTTTTAAAATCTGCAGCTGTTGTGAAGTTTGCTTTTTTGTGCCTCCTCTTTTGCCTATGATGAGTATAATGGGGAGATTCACCCAGAGGTGCAAGCTCTATGGGCAAATCTCCCGTTGAAGATTTACCAACTCTGGGTGAATCTAACCCGCACGTAAGTATTTAATGCGAGCTATTAGCTGGCCTGGTAAATTGGTGTGCGATGGCTGCGTGGGCTGCGTGAGTGCCTCTTCCTGTACTTGTGTGGCTGCCACAAAGCAAGACTTAACACTGCACTAACTGATTTACAAACGATTAGCAAGATGTTAAGAGCTGAGAGGAGCAATGCGTGCCCCCAGTGCTCCTCGGTAAATGAGCCTGTAAGTGTCTACAGTGGTCTTTACTATTTTATTTAAAGGGGAACTTTGGTGAGAGAAATGTAAGTGAAATAGGAGTTGTTATGCTGTCCTTACTTTGCATAGTTCTCTCTGCTCTGTTTAAAAATGTGGTAGGTAATCCAATGAAGAAGAAATGAAACTGATTGTGGGCGTCGCCATGTTTGTAATGGTTTGTCCTCTGCCATAGATAGGATTCAGGAATTTCGTTTGCGTAATTACGTTTCATTTGACCCCAAACGTTACAAGCAACATTGAAGAAGGTGTGTGTGTGTGTCCCTCCCTTACCGCTGGTAATAGCCGGAGCTTCACTGCACAATCTGGCAAATACAGGGTGTCATCTCCCGATCCCCACATCAGTTTCGGACGAAACTGATGGGGGATCCAGGGGGCAAGGGGGGCACATGTATGGTGCCCCCCGACTTCCCCTAGATGGCTTAAAGTGGAAACCTGACGGGGGTTATCCGGTCTCCCATTCATTGCATTAGACAGCCGCTATTGGCTGTTTCATTTTGTAGGCGGAGCTCCAGGGGTCAAAAGCAATGCAGAGGACATTTGTTCAGCTGGGAATGTATGTACCGCATATTCAATTAGCGCTGCAGTGAGGATGATATAACCGGTCTGCCTTGTGGGCGTTGCTTTGAAGGCCAGTCTGTCAAGGATATCTCAGGAAAGGTTGCTGAGAGAGGCACAACAGTTGGAACATTGGAAAGGTAGGAAATAGGCTGTTAATATGGGCTTCAGTTGTTTTTCACCAAAGTTCCCCTTTAACATTATTCTTAATTGTTCCACACTGTAAGCTAGTGACCACAGCTCATCTTGTATATAACTGCTCACATTGAATGCCAGGCTACTAGAGATGGACTAGAACTCAAACACAAGTTCGAATCAGATTTTTTTAGTTTAAATAAACTCAAGTGCACTTTTGCACTTTTCAGATTTCGGACTTGTCAAACCTTTGAGGATTTTTAAATTTTCAAGGATTTTATCGAATTTGTGGAAACAATCCAGCCATATGTCCCAAATCAACCAATGACAGCTTTTTTAGCAGTACCTTGTGAAATGTAACCTATTTTGATCGATTTCCCTATATAATGTAAATATGATGCAAATTGCAAAAATAAATATTAAAAGGGGAGTTTAGTTCAAATACATATACTTTTAAGAAAAAAAGAGCAGTATTTTATTATCCTAATGACCTTAAACTGCCCATTCAGCATTTTGTCTGTGTATAAAAAGTATCCTTCCCCAAAATACTGACTTCCTGTTTGAAGGACCCCTAATAGAGATCCAGCACCTGTGTTGATTCAGTTGAGATCTGAACAAGTTTGACCCATCCAACAGCCAATCAGTAAAAATTAAGTTGGCCATATACAGTCCTAAAATACATATATACAATAAAACCACAATAATAAATATATGTAAAGCACAATCAGGGAGATTCAATAAAAGTCCTTATCATTAAAAAAGGTGCTAATTTTGCCCCAACCCATCAGATGTTAACTTTCAAATGTTATATAATATCTGATTGATTGGGGCAGAATTAACACCATTTTTAATTAATCTCCCTGTATGTTTTATGTATTTAGCATGAACTGTGCGCAATATAGCACAAAAACAATTGTTTGGGGAATAACATTGGGTTCACATGGAATCGGTAAGGACCTGTCAGGAGCTAGCAGTGGATCATGCTTTGCTTTTCTCTCCTGGTACATTAAGTGAAGAACGGAAGGTAAGACATAACTAGTTTACCTCCCGTTATTCAGTTAAAGCTTCAACACCAAAGTTCACTTTGGAAGTGAACCAATAACCCTTTAACAATCTGCTGCAGCAAAGATCTAAGCACTCACAACATTGTATCTTTTAGTCAGGTGATGACCTTGCTAATCAGTAAAAGTTACAATGTTGCGAGTGCTTAGAGCTTTGGTTCAGCAGATTGTTACATTGGCTAGGTCAGAGATAATGATTTGTAACAGTGAAAAACCCTTGGATGGGAAGAAATATAGATTTTTAATACGTCTTTGTTATATGTATGTGTTCCCCATACCATTTCCACACGCTATTTTCATTTAAGCCTTAAATTTGATCAAACAATTCCTCCCATTGAGCTCTATGGGTTTAATTTAGAATTTTCAATCTTCTTCAGGATTTTGAGAATAAGAAAATGAAATTCACTGATTTAGAACATATCTTATAACTAACATAATTGTGTATTGCATTGTGAAATCATATTGGATTCCCCAGTAAGTACACAAACTCATCAAAGGAGAACTCTGGAATAAAATGCACATGTCCTTTAGAGCTTAAACCAACATTTTAAAGAGATACATCAATTTATTTTATAAGTTATGCTACCCAAGATATCCCAGTAAGAAATAAGTACTACTGCAGTACTGTGGTTGCTTACACTTTAACCTCTCCCCCACCTTAGCACAGGAAGATACAGAAAATCCAGAAAGAAGCTAATTAGACAAAGTAGCTTTTTTATGGGATGAAGCATATCTAGCATGCCTGTATCCCTGGGAGAGGGGGTGTAAAGATTCTATTTATTTTACACAGTTATACCCTTTGATCAGAATTGTTTAGAAAAACAGTGGCTCCTATAAGTCAGGATAAAATGTATTATACACCTTATAAGATGATCATATTTTTAATTATTACAAAAAAGTGTGCCAGATTCTTAAAAGTGAATCTTATTTTTTTTTAGACACAACATTATTTTTTAATGTATGCTATGTGCTCATTTCAGAAGACATCATAATTGAAATTAAAAAAAAATTAGTCTTGAAGCTAAGAATGGAAATATTTTAGAAGAACAAGTATAGAGAATAGTCTAGAAAGTCATTTCTACAATAAATGTCAGGAAATATTTTTTTACATTAAGACTTTTTTGTAAAATAAATGTAATGTAAAATGACACCATTAGAGTATATATACTTGTTTGACAATATGTATTGTAGTTGGTTTTTTTCCCCCCACAAATGCTTTCAATGAAATGATAAAAGTCAATTTTATTTTGTTACAGTCTATGGTTATTGGATTGTAGATATGTGTGCCCCTAAGGTGCCACTGCACACATTTCTTTATAAAATGCTGTTAAATCAGTGTTTTGTCAGTCAAATGCAGAATAGGTATCTCTCTGTGTTTTTATTTGTATTTTGTATTCTTTCATTCCAGAGTTCCATCTTACTTGTGATTTATTTCTGATCTTTTAAATTGAAACTTCAGCAGAAAATTGTGTCTTGTTCCCTGGTATCATCTATATAAGTAATTCACACAGCTATTTGATCTTCTTTGGATCTTTGTGGCAAACTTCTGGGCTATCTCAAAACAGTATCATTCCAAGGAGTTTTCTTTTAAAGTTAAGTCAAGGGATTTAAAAGAAAATTTACCATTTGAAAGAGCATATTTGGCAAATCCACAATGAAATATATACCACAAACATGTTTGTGTGTTTATGGAAACTGTTTTGGTTTCTATTTGTCTAATTGAATTGTGCATTGTCCACTGATAAATCAGTAAATATTTATATTTAAAGATTCCATTGCACATAACCACTGGTAAGTTACAGTGCAAGAGAACAGAATTGAGGTATTTATTGTTTTCATCTAATTTTTGGTGGCAAACCATGAGAAAAGAATTAGAAATAGTAGCAAACTAATGTTGGGCCAGTAACTGATCTAGCGTGGCTTTATAATCAGGCTTTGTTATTTAACAGCAATGCTTTAAATGCCCCTTACTGCCAAAAAGATATTTCCTGTGCAACTCAAGCAAGCTCACAGTCATGAACAGCAGAAGTAATAGTAATGAGAATATGTAGAATTAAATATATATTCTCTCTATAAACTGTAGCCAGAGTAAGGGGAATGTGCTTCTAATATAGTGGTTAGCTAATGAACTCTTTAAAACAATCAGTCTTCATGCCTCGACATAAGTCAAATCACACCCAATCATCTCCAGGCCAAAATAGAAAATAATGAATTATTGCATTTATAAGCAAAAAAAATAAATAAAAATCAATACTATATACAATCACTATGGAGAGAAGTGACTTTGTACCTCCACAGTTTTACTCTCTCATACTTAGAGAGATTTAGCATAAACCACAAGCACTCCTGTTGATTTAAAGGAACTGTAAACCTAAAAAAACAAGTGTTTGCCAATCGTTTCTATTATTCAAAGGGAGGTGAGAATGCTTATGCTAACCTCCCTGTGAATAATAGTTTGCTTAGGGGACACAGCGGCACTTACCTTACCTGGCGCTCCACTCAGTCCTTCTGATCTGACAGCCGCGTTTCCCCTGTCTCCCCACCACGCGCCTATCTTTGGCGCATGCACACCAATACAAAAGATAGGCGCAATCGGGAGAGAAGGACAGCGCAGCTGTCAGTTCAGAAGGACCTGCGAGCGGAGCGCCAGGTAAGGTAAGTGCCGCTGTGTCCCCTGAGCAAACTATTATTCACAGGGAGGTGAGAATAAGTGTTCTCACCTCCCTGTGAATAATAGAAACGATTGGCAAACACTTGTTTTTACAGGTTTACAGTTCCTTTAACTTTAGGTAAATCACAATTTGGTCTTATCTCTTGGAGTAAAAAAATCCACAAGTGCGATATTAACCCTTTCACTGTCAGCAGATTTTCCTATTTTTTTTTGCGTTAAATGCCAGAAGAATTTTCAGGATTTTTCCCTCAATCGCTTTAGACTAATTTTACAGTAGGAAACCTTGCAGTAAATCAGGAATATTATACATTGTTTTTTTCAGCACAAAGTGTACTTTAACAACGTAACAGAATTTTGTAACTTTTCTGGAAATTTTACTGGAATTAAAAGGTTATGCACAAAAATCTTACTGTTTCTAAAAGCTCTGATACTCTCGAGTACAACAAACTAAAACTGCACCTTCAAGAATATTACACCAAATTGAAATGTATAACCACTACTGACAGTTAACATAGAATATCTTCCAAATTAACTAAAATATCCCCACAAGTGAGATATTTTTAGAAACTACACACCCACAGGATTTTATGAGTGAGGTAAGTTTCGATCAAAATGTAGATACCCGGACGCAGCTCTTCGTCCAATTGTAAGTTATTTTCTCACATTTTCCTTTTTTTCCACAACTGTAAAATCAGAGACAAAATCAAATGCGAATTTCAGCTAAAAACTGCAGAGGAAAGTTCAAATGCATCTCAAATATGAAAGCCTAACCCCTCCCGAATAAAACGGTATGCAACATACATGGGTGTACCCAGAGACATGGCTACTAACTACCAAAATCCAGAGCGTGACCAGTGCCAAATGTCAGTAGCAGCAAAAAAAAAAATTAGCCAGTTTTGAATTTGGACAGTCTGCAGTTTTTCCACAAAACACCCCCCCAACTCAGAAATACCCCCCACAAACTATATATTCCTGAAATCTACTTCAGCTATGGAACGCTGTAGTTCGTTCATTCATACCATCAATGGTGTGGGCGCAGTTCTTCGTAGAAGTTCGCACTTTTACCAGATTTTCCCAAAAAATAAGCATCAAACAACATTCAAAAAGGTAGAAATTATACCAAAACCCCATGGAATGTAAAAAAAAGTTACCAAATATCAATCTCCCAAATGTCCTGAATCAAACGGTATGCCATATGTGTACGCCGACGTGGAAGTGAAAAGCCACGAAGTGAGACAATGCACGATGGCTCACAATAAGCTAAAACATTTAGCCAACTCCGAATTTAAACAGTCTGCAGTTTTTTCCACAAAACACCCCCGTAACTCAGAAATACCCCACACACACACCTTCAGCTATGTAACGCTGTAGTTTGTTCATTCATACCATCAATAGTGTGGGCGCAGTTCTTCGTAGAAGTTCACATTTGTCTGAAAAAAATGAACAAAAAACAACTTCAAAAGGTAGAAACCATGCCAAAACCTCATGGAATGTACAAAAAAGCTACTATATATCAATCTCCCAAATGTCCTGAATCAAACGGTATGCCATATGTGTGGTTACACACGCGGACGTGGAAGGAATGGCCATGAAGTGAGACAATGCACAATGGCTCAGAAACAGCAAAAATATTCAGCCAAATCTGAATTTGAACAGTCTGCAGTTTTTCCTCACAAAACAACCCCCACAAACCATATATTTCTCGAATCTACACACTTTATCTACGTAATTCTGTAGTTTGTTCATTCATACCATCAATGGTGTGGGTGCAGTTCTTATTGTGTGGGTGCAGTTCTTCGTAGAAGTTCGCAGTTTTAGCAGATTTTCTAAAAAATTAGAAAAAAAACACCCTCAAAGGTAGAAATCATGCCATGTAATTTTTAAAAAAGTTAACAAAAATCAATCTCCCAAATGTCCTGAATCAAACGGTATGCCCTTTGTATGGTTACACACTTTGTCAGATTTGTCAGACTAAACACCCCTCTATTAGGGATGGCCGGTTCGCGGATCCGAACCCGGATCTGCCGCGGATTTATCCCGTTCGTGAAGCCACTAGTCACAAAGTCAGCCAATGCGTAGTGGCCCAATAACAGCAACTTTTAAGATTTTACAATCTAAACACCCCTCTAACTCAAAAATACCCCCCAAAAATATATAATTTCAGAATCTACATACCTTCAGCTAAGCAACTGTGCCATTTTTTCATTCATACCATCAATTGTGTGTGTGCAGATCTTCGTAGAATTTTGCACTTTTAGCGTATTTTTGGAAAAAAAATAAAGAAACAACAAGTTTCAAAGTTAAAAAACCTGCCAAAACCCCAAGTAATGAAAAAAAAGTTACCAAATATCAATCTCCCAAATGTCCTGAATCAAATGGTATGCCATATGCGTGGTTGCACACAGAGACATGGCCACCAACTAACTCGAATGGGAAGCATGCATAAGTGCAATTACAAGAAAAAAATCAAGGTGCTCTGTAATTTCAAACAGCCCCAAAACTTGGAAATGCCCCCCACAAATAAACCCCCCCACTAAATATCAATCTCCCACATGTCCTGAATCAAATGGTATGCCATATGCATAGATGCACACAGACGTGGCCAACAACTAGCTCAAATGGGAGGCATGCACAAATGCAATTACAAGAAAAAATCAAAGTGCTCTGTAGTTTGAACAGCCTACCCTTTTTCTAAGGAAACAGTCCCAAAACTTGGAAATTTCCCCCACAAACTATATATTTTTGGAATCTACACACCTTCAGCTACATTATGGTGGCAAGCTTTCGTACATACATGAAGAATTCCAGACACAGTACTCCATAGAACTCTGTGCTTTTTAGAAGATTTTGTAAAAAATATAATAAGGTGATTCAAAGGTTGAAATCCTACCTAAACCCACTTGACAAGTAAAAAAACCCACTAAATGGCAACCTCCCATGTCTTGAATCAAACGGTATGCCATATGCGTGGGTGCACACAGAGGCGTGGCCACCAACTAGCTCAAATGGGACGCATGCACAAGTGCAATTACAGAAAAAAATCCAAGTGTTCTGTAATTTGAACAGCCTAATCAACTTGGAAATACCCCCCACAAACTATATATTTTTGGAAGCTACACACCTTCACCTACATGACATGCTGTGTATCATGCTTTCGTATATACATGAAGAATTCCAGACGCTGTTATTCATAGAACTCCGTGCTTTTAGGAGATTTTGGGAAAAAATAAAATAAGAGGACTCAATGGTTGAAATCCTACCTAAACCCACCTGGCAAGTAAAAAAACCCACTAAATGGCAATCTCCCACATGTCCTGAATCAAACGGTATGCCATATGGGTGGGTGCAAACAGAGACAGGGCCACCAACTAGCTCAAATGGGATCCATGCGCAATTGCAATTACAAGAAAAAATAAAAAAACGCCACAACCTACCCCCCACCCCTACCCCCACTCCCCCTTTTAGTGGTATTTTAGTGAAAACCAGTTAGTATGGAGTCACACAAGTTTTTGCACACTTTACTGATCCTAAAAATTCAATCCGGTCTTATTTTGGTACCTCTGCAAAATTTCCTACTAAAATAGGCTTAGTTTCCCTTGAAATGAAACAAATAATGATCTGCGTTTACTTTACCAATATAACCGGGGACATTGGGAAGCTTGGAGAAGACAAAGTTTTTTGCTAATTTATAGTTTTAGTGTAAAAAAAAAAAAAAAAAGTGTGTGTATCACTTTAAGATTTTTTTTTTGTGTACATTTCCCCCTTTTTTTGGATCAATCCCAAAGATGATCATCAAATCATCTTAGGTAATGATAATGAACTTGGAATACGGGCATAAAATTTCCAATTCGAAATTCGATCGGAAAAATCACTTCCCGGAAATCATTTTCTGCTTACAGATCTTCCTCCACGTGGGACCGGCAGCTCCTATACGGTCACGACAGAAAAGGTATGAAATCTCCCAATCCCCCCCTTGGATTTGGATGAAACCGAGGGGGGGTCGAGGGGGCTAGGGGGGCAGTTGAATGCTGCCCCCTGATCGCCCCTAGCGCCGCTCAATTTTTTTTTAAAGGGACAGCCACAGATCGTATATTCACGATCTGTGGCAGTTTGATCCTTTCCTGCACAGATTGTGAATATACGATCTGTGGCAGTAAAAGGGTTAAACGGCATGTCCTCCCACAAAAATTCATACTTACCATCTCCAAAAAACCTTAAAGGGAAACTGTGGTCTCCAAACAGAGAGACCACAGACCTGTAATCCGTCTCTGTCCTTCCTCTACCTACACCACAGGGAGAGAATTCAGGCTTGTGGCTAGCTTTAAAAATTATAAAGAAGTTTGGGGGCAGGGCTGTTGATGCAGCAGTTGCTACTGTATGTCTCATCAGTGGGCTTGCTCCATCCTTAAACTTAGGGGCAGACCAGTGGTGCTGGTGATGTTACAGCTCACAGAACTTGCAAGAAATAACTCCCTTTATACTTCTGTAAATTTTATAAGACTGCAGCTACAGTAGAAGCATGATCCCGGAGTCATTAATAAAGGTCACCGGTATGGAGACCAAAGCTCCCCTTTATCATTGCCAGCTGATGCGTACACCTGCACCTTACAATGACTCATAGGGAAGGCAGGCACTGACTGCTCTCTGTACCAAGCCAGTTGGCTGTCAGCTAAAATTTCAGCATTACAATTCTAGCAGAGACTGAATAACATGATTCAACAGTTTGATTTATTGGATTAGGCTATAGTCTATTAAAGAGGAGGGGGGAAGAAGAAAAGCTTACATTTATTATTAAAGGTACAAAGGCAAACAGAAAGAAAACCCTGAATTTTCACAACTTATTACTAGAAACATTGTTGTATAAGTATAAATCGGAGTTCCCTGACCTTTATAAAAGCACTTGGCCTTTGTCTCTGTGCTTTAATATTGTCATTATATTGTGACTTAATGTCCACAATAATACATTGTGGGGGAGATACAATATGGCCCCTTTCCGTCTAAAACCCACATTAACCCGAAAAAATTGGGGTTAACGTGGGTTTTAGACGAAATTTAGAGCACATCCCCATTTCCAAATGTTTTTGGAAATAGCGCTGTGCTAACGATCCGAAACCCCTGCCGTTAAGTTTTTGCGGTACCTCGTAGCGCAAAACTTAACGGTAAAATTTGTGGAGCGTTAAGGTCGCGCTCCTTACCTTAGCCCGATCCCGCGATGCAATAACTGACGTAATCCTGTTTACGTCAGTTATTGTATCGCGGGAGGGCTAAGGTAAGTAACGCATTCGGAGGTATTGAATCTCCCCGTATATTTCTGTTTTGAGGCTATCCCAATTTCCTGTTTTTTTTCTCCATTCTAGCTATTCGTCTGTTACCTTTCTCATACATATATATATATATATATATATATATATATATATATATATATATATGTGTGTGAAGACCGTTTTTTACGTTGATGCTTAATACAACGTGCAATTAAGTATTAACAAATGAATATATTAAAGGGCATGTCCACCCTTATAATAAACTTTTGCCCTATAATATAATACCTTCCCCCAGCCCCAACCGCTATAAAATAAATTTAAGAAAGTGACCAGATCTTTACTTACCTTCCCTCTCTCCTCAGACGCCCGGCCTGGCCTTCTGCTTGCAAGACACTGCAAGCAGGGGGCGGGACCGGCAGCCGCGTCCGTGATTGGCTGAGAGGCATACAATCACAGACGCGGCTGCTGGCTTCTCAGAATGCCGGGGGAGAGAGGGAAGGTAAGTAGGGTTCGGGGGTCTTTCTTAAAATTATTTTTTAGCGGTTGGGGCTGGGGGAAGATATACTAATATATGGGCAAGGGGTTTTATGGTAGGGGAGGGATCGCAAAACGTGAGGGAGAGGGAGGGAGAGGGAGGGGGAGAAGGGCTGCAGTACGCATGCCAAACTTCTCCCGGAGGCGAGATAGGAGGCAGAGTCCTATATGGACTCTGCTATCCTCCTGGTGGGCAGTTTTTGGGACTTGGGGGGGGGGCTACAGGAGAATCTTATAGAGCTGGGCTGTGAGGTAAGGATTTTATTACACTACATGGTGGGGCCATTAGTGGGGGGGGGATTATAGTTTTGGGGGTGGACATGCCCTTTAAAGATGTAGTAATTATTAAAATGGTTGTAAAATTAGACTTTGTGTTATTTATGAAAGATGCATATATTCCTTTCTTTCTAAGAGAGAAATTATAAAATACAACCCTGTTTGAAATTTTCTATCTATCAGAAAATAAGTTAAAGATCTTCATTTTACCTTCAACAAATCTTCATTATAACCATTAGGCTTCCTATTGAGCTTTTCTCATGCTCTCATTTATTTCCTGTGAGATATTGCCATCTGCTGCAAATTAGCATGATTGGGTAAGAGGCATTTACTCAGCAGCCTTTTCTAACTCATTACCTGTAAATAATATACATATGTCAGTTTGTATCCAAGCTTCCATTAGTGGACATGCTTGAGATTTACTCAAATTCCCTCATTATGCATGTAATTTTTGTCTCAACAATACAATATCTTCCAAAAAAACATTTACTTGAACAGACTGTATGTTAACGAGCCAGGCACTGGTAATGTATCCAATTACAAGTGAGGGACTTGTATTTTTTATCATGGATCTTTTAATATTTTGAAACTTACATCTGAATTAATGGTACAGAAACATTCATAGCAGTAGTAAGTTACTTCCTGAAGTATCAAGAGAAAAAGTGTCTCAGCTCAGAGAATTTATCATTTGTTTTAAACAAACAACAAATACCACATATACTCGAATATAAGTCGATCCGAGTAGAAGCCAAGGTTCCTATTTTTACCTGAAAAATTAGTAAAACCTGATTCACTTGACAACTACTGCCTTCTGATTCTGTATTGTTTTGAGACTTTAGTTGCCCTTTGAATGGACAGCATAATTCCCATAGAGTAGTCCCATACAGTAATACCCAAATCCAGTATGGCTATTACTGTATGGGACTACTGTATGGGAATTCTGCTGTCCATTTAAAGGGCAACTAAAGCCTCAGATCAATACAGAATCAGAAGGCAATATTTTTTTAAAAATAGATACCATCCTATGTTTTGAGACATTATTTCCCTTTTAATGGACAGTAATCCCATACAGTAACCCCTATTCCTCGGCAGTCAAGATGTTTGGAAACTACAACTCCCAGCATGCTCCCAGCATGCTTTAGCTGCTGGGAGATGTAGTTTCCAAACATCTGCAATAGCAAGGAATTGGGGGTTACTGTATGGGATTACTGTCCATTAAAAGGGAAATAATGTCTCAAAACAATACAGAATCAGGAGGATGGTATCTATTTTTGATAGATACCTTAAGTATATAGGTAAATTATTTTGGACTATATTGTCTCCCGCAGGTTTCACCCCTAGACTCTGGTTTGCTGTAATTAACAGGTTTAAAGGACAATTGACAAATGCATCTTCCTTTTTTCTCTGTATTCAAATATAATGGCAGTTTTAAAAGTAAAGGCAAACGTTTGAAGCTATCAGCTGAAGACTTGTTTCCATGTTTTGGAAATAATATTATTTACTGTTATGTATGGCTCTTTCACACTTTTGGAGTTGGTTATTTTTCAACAATACAATTTAAAAGGCATCTATACTGAAAAAAAATTTGAATTGACCATAACTGGAAGCTATAATTTTTCCAAACCACCACTGTATCATTTTTTTATTGATCTGCCCCCTATTTCTTTAGATATCCAATCTAAAACTTCTTGGGGGTTATTCAATAAAAGTTCTTATCATTTAAAATGGTGCTAATTTTGCCCCAACCAATCAGATGTTAGCTTTCAAATGTTACATAAGTTGGTTGGGGCAAAATTAGCACCATTTTAAACGATAAGAACTTTCCCTGCTTATATTTCAGCTGTCAATCAAGTTCCTTGCTCTCAAAAACTATGCTGTCAGTAGTTTTACTGTAGCTGGAAGGGTGACCGTTTTGACAGTTGGAATGCTGCATGCAGTTGGTTTATGGGGAAAAAGTCAGGTCAGATGGAAGTGGGAGTGGTTAAAAGAGGGAGGATACTGCTCCTAAACAAAATGTGTGCTGGGTTGAAGGAATGCAGCAACACACACAAATCAGAGTAAGTGCTACTTTCATGTATTCAATTATAGATTAAGATGAGGCAAAGTCAATTTTTTAGTATAAAACCACCAGGCAGGATCCATAAGGCAGGCAACCGTTAGCAAATGTGATAGCAGAAAGTAAAAATTTGATTACATGAAAGTTAAACTACATGGTACATCTCCAAACAAGATGGGAACCTAAAAGCATCACCCTATGCCTTTCATTGACCTACATCACTTCCTCGGAGGGCTTGAAAGGTGTCACATATCCTCTACTTTTAAACTACAGACTTTGTCTGTATTGAATGTATTAAAGGGCAACTGTGGTCTCAAAACAAGTTAGGGTTAAATGAAAGCCTGCATTATTTCCTTGAGCTGAAAATCACATCTCTGGCTGGAGCCTGTAAGTCATTTATAAACAGATTAAAAAGAATTGACCCCAGTACAGAATCCTGAGGGACTCCGCTTAGAACTTTAGCCCACATAGATGTAGCTCCATTAACCACCACTCTCTGTTTGCGATCCAATGACCAATTCTCTATCCATGAACAAATGTTTTCTTCTAGGCCAACAGTCCTCAGTTTATACATTAGTCGCCTATGTGGCACAGTATCAAAAGCTTTCGCATAATCCAAGTATACCACATACACTGCTGTGCCTGAATCTAAATTCTTACTCACTTCTTCATAAAAAACAATGATCTAGGCATAATCTATTTCTCCTAAATCCATGCTGACTACTACTAAGGTCAGTTCTGGAGACAAAGTCAAGGATATGATCCCATAACAAAGTTTCCAGCACCTTCCCTACTAGATAGAGATGGTCGAACTATTGAATGTTCGGTCTGTTTTCGAACTTTCGAACTATTGGAAAAGTTCGAAAAAGGACCCATTAAAGTCAATGGGAGGCAAATAGTTTGAAAAGTTTGAATGGAATACAGCTAAAATATCAATGGTAACTTAATGTAAATGGGTGTGGGACCTGGAAAATGGTCCGGGGAACACGTTCAAATATCCAGGACTTTTGAAAACTCGATTTTACTCTCACACGCGCTACTTTCGCTCCCTCGCGTTCGAACATTTAAGGTATAATGGACATTTTACTCACGGATTCGATGCTCGCGTATAGGTGTAATGGACATTTTACTCACGGATTCAATGCTCGCGTATAGGTGTAATAGACATTTTACTTGCAGATTCGATGCTCGCGCCTAGGTATAATGGATATTTTACTCACAGATTCGATATTTACTCGCGTATTGTTATATGGACATTTTACTCGCATATTCAATTTTTCTGCATTTGATTATAATCCCCTCTTCCTATTGACTTTCTATATGCAATCCAGGCTCTAAAATCAAGCCTCGAAAGTGGGTGTGGGTTATTCAACTATTAGCTTGTCTGCAAACAACATGGCCACCATAGATTGGCAGCAGTTGGTGGTGCAATATCTGACCAGACGGGGGTATGACAACATGTTAAAGAACGTAATCGGCGCATTATGCGCCACCTGCAGAAGAAACTGTGCACGCAGTTTTAGATCGATCTGACCACCTCTCAACTCCAAAAGAGGTGGTCAGACCTCAAGCGGCAGCGTCGTGCCTACGGCCAGGACATCCAGCGGAATGTCCAAGGCAAGTATCACATTTATATATTAAATTTTATCTGGGATTGAGTTGTATAAAACACCACCTTTTGCACCACTAATCAGGCGGTTCTGCGGCAGACCTTTCTGACAAGCTCTGTCTAAGTATAACCACTATACAAAGTTACTGCACTTTTCTTGTTACTTTTATAGCACTTGTGATTGATCATAGCGCTTCACAAACCGCCACAAACGATTGCGGGCTTTTAGTGCTTTTCTTCAAAAGGACTCAAAGTGCATATGTTAGTTAGTGTTAGTTAGTACATTTTAATGTAACTGTTAGTTAATGTTAGTAAAATGCTAGTTAAAGGACAAGTACACATGAAAAATATTTACATTATAATTTTTTATTTATTGTTAATATTTTTTATTATTATTATTTACTTTTTTTATATATACATTTTACAGATGAGGGATCAGTTTCTGCCAGTGAGGCTGAAGAAGAGGGTGGGTCACCCCCTGCAACACCCCCACCAAGGCCCCAGATACGGCTTGCAGTCTCCCATTCCCCTCCACCAGCACCATCATGCCAGCGCCAGCTGAATGGAATGGCGCAAAAGATGAGGCGCATGGAGAGGCGCATAATCTCCATGCAAAGAGACATTAAGCGCTTAAAGAGCTAAATATGAAAAAAAAATAGGTGCATTTTTTATTGTTGTTGTTATTATTATTATTATTATATTATTATTATTGTTATTATTATTATAATTATTGCACCAAAAAAGTAAAAGTAAAGGTGCCTTTAGTAAACAAGTTGAACCAAACAAATCTCTGTGTTTTATCTTTATAAATGGCTACAAACATAATTTTTTAGGCTTTTCCCACACCCCAAGGGGATACGCTTCGTAGGAACAGCACCATTGAGTAACAGTAGACCCACTGCAGTTTGACAACATTACTGCAGAGCCAGGCAGGCTTGGCCCTACTGGACAGACCCCATACCCCATTGGCTTCTCTCCCTCAGAGTATGTTTTGTGCAAGGGGAACCGGGGAAGGGGATACACTTCGTAGGAACAGCACCATTGAGTAACAGTAGACACACTGCAATTTGACAACATTATTGACAACATTTTGACAATTTGACAACATTATTATAACTCCTACACTGTCAGGTTTCCACTAAACACACTCCAACACACTGACAAAATGGCACTGGTCACATTGCCTTTTATACTCAGGGGGCTGCAATACTCAAATTAGCTGCCATTGGTTAATTTTGGACATGTGGGCACCTTTTCTTTTTAAATTTGATAATTTATCGAATCTTCGAATGGTCGAACGGTCCAGTAAAATCAATGAAAGTCCAGTAAATATCGAAAGTCCGAGTCCGGGATAGTTCGAGTAGCCCAGGTCCGTTCGAACTCGAAAAGTACAGCTCTATGCCATTTCTATTCCCTACCACTGATGTTAGGCTTACATGTCTATAGTTACCAGGCTGTGAACGACTACCTTTTTTGAATATTGGTATTATATTGGCATTTTTCTAATCCAGCGGCACATCCCCAGACCAAAGTGAATCTGAAAAGATTAAACAGTGGTCTTGCTAGAACTGAACTAAGCTCTTTTAAAATCCGGGGATGCAATCCATCTGGTCCTGGGGTTTAATTGATATTTACTTTGTCTAATTGTTTCCGTACTATATCCTCCTTCAGCCAATGTGAATACTCCTCGTTTCTCCCCTGCTTATTATTACAATCCCTGCTGTAAGGACTAGGATTCTCTATAGTGAAAACCAATGTAAAAAAAAGTTTTACAATTGCAGATCAGGTTACCTGTGCATATAGGGAAATGTAGTCCAGGTAGCAGGTGCCGTCTCCACCCAAGGGTTTCCCACACCCAAACGGAAAAATCCAGAGAGAAAAACAGGGAAGACGCACACTGCAGAACCAGTTTAAACTTCTATTTCACTTCAACCATCTCACGTGCACAACTTTTTGGGGGATACGCCCCTTCCTCAGGTGCATAAATACTGTTGGTGATTTGGCTCCACCCTTTAGGTGGGAGATTGTCCATTACTCCAAAGTGCTTGTGCAATAAATAACATGAATATCAATAAATACATTCCAATCAACGTGTGTACCAATATAAAGTGCCAAAAAAGTACATTCAATATAATACAGCAATAGACATATATATATTAAAAACATGTGCAGCTGAATAGTCATATATATATATAAATAATTCACAATGTACTTGGTTATAAAAGTGATTAAAACATGATACATATCTGTGACTCTGTGTCTCAATGTCCATATCAAAATGTGACTCGTACAAAAAATTAGTAACATGAGAAATGTCGTTTGTAGAAGAACCATAAATAGTTTATCAAGCCATCACCTAAATAAAATAAAGGGATTTATTGAACAGTTACTACATGGATTCCTACTGAAAAAAATCACCGCTTACAAATAACACAAGAGGTTCATTGTTTCATTTAGTCCACTTGGAGCTAAAGTGTTAAGCATGTCTGTCCAAAATGCTTCTCTGGAGTAATTTTTTAACAAAGTTACCTCCTCTGGTGGATTGTCTAACGACTTCCACAACCTGCCACTTTAGATGCGTCACATTATGTCTATTTTTTCAAAGAAGTGTTTGGATATTGAGGTCTCATATCTTTTGTTAATTCCTTTATAATTTGATATATTTCTTCTATGTTCCTGATCCGTATCTTAATTTCTCTCTTTGTCTGTCCAATGTAGCCTTTGCCACATGGACATTTTAAGTAATATATTACCCCTTTAGAATTACAGGTAGAGAAATCTCTAAGTTTAATCGGGGTACCTTTACAAGGATGATAGACTATCTCCTTTGATGATGGAGGTACATATTTGACAATTCCCACACGGATGGGTCCCACTCTATATGTGGGAGTAATACTACCTGGTAACAAATCCGTGTGTATTAGTTCATCCCCCAAATTTTTTGATCTTCTATAGGAAAATAAGGGTGGATTTTGAAATAACTGGCCATACTGGGGGTCCATTGTCATAATTTATTTAATAATCCCTTTAATTTTCTCAGAGAGAGTGCAGAATGGGAGTGTTTGATTATGCACCTGAGGAAGATACATGTCCCCTGAAACGTTGTGCACGTGAGATGTTTAAAGTGAAATAAAAGTTTAAACTGGTTCTGCAGTGTGCGTCTTCCCTGTTTTTCTCTCTGTAAAAAAAAGTTTAGCAGATTAGCCTTTTTGGCATCATGATCCTCTACAACCATCTCAGCCCCATTGTTTAATGGTCCCACATTCTCAGTCCTCATCTTTTTACCATTTATATACTTAAAAAACATTTGGGGTTGGCCTTGCTTTGTTCGTCTATCCATACTTAATTTTCTATTTTAGCTAGTTTAATTGCTTTAAACTAGCACTAGCACTCTTTATTACAGCTTTTATACTCCCTGTAAGTCTGTTCTCTTCCCTCTGATTTCAAAATTTTAAAAGCCTTTTTCTTTATTTAGAGTTCTCTTTTTACCTGAGCATTAAGTCATGCAGGAGTGGACCAAATTTCTTTTTATACTTGTTCCCTAAAGGTACAAATTTGGAAATGTAATAGTTTAATATCCCTTTAGTGGTCCACATCTGCTCAGTATCTTTACCTAGAAACAATTTCCCCCAGTCTATGAGCAGTAGTGATTCCCTTAACAACATAAAATTAGCTTTCCGAAAGTTAAAAGTTTTTGTTAACCCAGTGCACTTTAGTTTTTTGCAACCTATATTAAATGACACTATATCATAACTATTCTCTAAGCTTCCCATTACCTTCATTTCTAAAATGAGCTCAGTGTTATTAGATATCACCAGATCCAACAACGCATTCTGTTTGTAGGAACTTCTACCATCCGTGAAATAAAATGTTCCTTTAGGAAATTTTCTTTTGAGGTGCTGACAGTTCCCTACTCCAATCTATGTCAGGGTAGTTAAAATCACCCATAACCAAAACATGCCCCATACCAGCAGCCTTCGCCAATTGCATATGGAGATTAATTTCCACCTCCTCCCCGGCATTTGGCGGCTTATAACATACCCCAACAATTAATTTACCTACCTTCTTGCTTCCTGTACACAGCTCTACCCATATTGTTTCTGCCATATCGTTTATATCGTCTATTACATCTTTTAGATTTGGCTTCAATTCCTGTTTAACATACATACATACTCCCTCTCCTTTCTTATTAACTCTGTGATGTCTAAATAAGGAGTATCCTTCAATATTTACTGTCTAGTCGTGTGAATCATTTAGCCAGGTTTCTGCTATAACGATCACATCATACCTTTCCTTTAAAGCTGTTAGTTTTAGTTCCCTATTTTTTCCAGCCAAACTTATTGCATTTGTAAACATACATTTTAGATTATCAATTGATTTACTTCCATACTGGACGTACATACCTGCTTATCCTCTATGCTGTCCCCTACCCCATCTCCTCCCTCCATTGTGTCATTAGCCCCCTGATCCCTAACTTCTTTATCTATCTCTGTGTAGTTCAACGTACCCTCCCCCTCAATACCTAGTTTAAAATCTCCTCCAACCCCCTAGCCATCTTCTCCCCCAACTCTCGGAAATATTTTTTAAGGACCTCACCTCCATCTCTAACTTTGTCATTGGCACCAATGTAAACCAAGACCGACGGGTCACTCCCAGCCCCACACAATAATCGGTCTACACGATCCACCACATGTCGAACCCTAGCACCAGGCAGGCAACACATTGTTCGGCATGTAGGGATTTGGTGACAGATTACCCTATCTACCCATCTAATAATGGAGTCCCCTACCACTACTACCTGCCTATCCTTCTTAACTCCCAGTTTTCCCTTCCTTGTATTGGAGATGGCAGTTCCCCGGGTGCTCAAGGGAAATGCCCGCTCCATACATGCTACTTCCGACTTGTCAAGCCCTGCAATTCTGCAAGTTTCTCCTTTAGATTCTGGACCTCAGATTCCAAATGGGCAACCCACTCACATCTGACACATACTTAGGTCCCTTGGTGAGGCTGCTCCAAGATCCCATACATGCACTGCTCCAAGATCCCATACATGCAGCAGGATGCACATTGCATGGCCCCAACAAAACTGTCCATACTAAGCAGCAATACACAACAAGAAAAAAAGGCAATACACACAAGAGAAACAGCAGTGTTGTTCTTAAACCCTTTCTTGTTCTAAATGCTTTTGTTTCTTAATGCACCCCTAAAAACAGACAAACCCCTTTAAAACAGAAATTCCCTTTTCAAGTGAATCGCTCTGGATGAAGAACTTATATGTGGTTCAAAATCACACATAAGCGGTATGTCTGTCCGCCCTTTTAATCACAACAGATCAATGCAGGGGAATGGGTGTGTGCGAGATAATGGTTATGTGTATGGAATTAGACACAAAGGAGCATGGTGTTTAGTGGTTGGAGGTTTCCTACCAGGTTGACCCGACAGTAGTCTGGAAAGTCATCTGGCTTGCCTATGAGTAAGAGCCCTGCACGCCTCGAGACGCATAAGGCGCGGATGCATACTGATTGTGGCTATAATGCTGAATAAAGATTGATTGGTTTTAACTTTCTGGAGTAAAGTTTTGACTCGGAACATTGGTGTGCACCTAAAACTCTTCTAAATGATTGATACGTTACCTCCATTACACTCCCAAAAATGATTTTAGACCTTTTTTTGAAAAAGCATACAAATGTTCTCTAATCCTCTCCTTAAGAAAACAGGTTGTTCTACCTACATATTGTTTAGTGCAAACAAATACACCACGTTGGTTGTGCCCCAGTTTACATAATGCAGAATTCTACACTGTTCTCCACTAACCTTTGATTCAAAATTTTCACCAACCAGTCCTTCTGCATGATTTACAAATATTTTTCCACATGGGTAATTACCCCTATCTTGCTAACCAAGCCTCTCCCTTTTCTTTCCTAGATCTATCACTGTGGCAGAGACTTGTAGATAACCTGCTTCCAATACACTAATATTGTTCTCCTAGACACCATTCTCCCACCTTCACCCAGAAGCTGTCTCAGTATGGGTTCTCCTTTAAGTACTGGGAGTACTGCCTCCACGGGACTTCCTCAACCTTCTCTTAGCAGCTTCATAATCCATGTTCACATTTTCCAATGTATAATTCCTACCCAACAACCTTACACTTAAGTCCACTGCTGCTTTCTCAAATAAGGCATCCATTGAGCAATTAGCCTTATCTATTGGCCAAAGGGTATTCCCATTATAGTCTGCTTTGAAAGGCAGTTATTTGCCAATAAAATCATATTTCTAGCCTATAGTCCTATAGACATCTGCCAATTTCTGATTTGTGACTCCTCCTGTTTCTCTCCAGCCTAAAATCCAGGTAAAAGATACTGTTTATCCCATGTGGCTGTGAATTCGAAATTCAATTCATTTAGATTTACATATTCAATAAATTCCTTGATAGATTGTTCATCTCCTTATCATATAAACAAAAGGTCGTCCATATTTTGACCACACCACTGGATATGTTTTCTATATATTATGAGTTAGTGTACCCAAAGATGTGGGACCCCTCAAAACAGTCCATGAATTGAGTTGGTGAAGGAGGGAGAAAAGGACACGCCCATCACTGAGCCACATACTCGGAGTGTTGTTATAAAAAGAAGCAAATGGCTTCTAATCTCAGATCATGTCTTATCACCGAAAATAAGGATCTGATGTCCAGAGTCAACCAAAAGTAGTCACTTCCCCATTTAAGAAAGTTTATTTTTCTCAAAACCTTTTTGGTATCATTTGTGAAGGTTCTTATTCATGCAGGTCACAGTATAGCTGTTGCATTCAGTTAGATCAACTGGCTAAAGTTTAGCCCATATTTGGTTTCTTAAATATGGGATATAAGTGACCTCACTATTGGCTTAAGATAAAAGTCTATTAGGCAGCCCTAATTCTCCCCCAAAGTCCAAATGCTGGTAATACATCTACCTTCTGGGTTATTTAGGCTTTTATGAATTTTTGGTGGTGGAAAATCAGTATTATGGGATACTCACACTCAACACTACAGTATACTGAGAGTCATTGAATTTTTTCTTTTTAAATATCATTGTAGGGTTATTTCTCAATTATTCATTTGTCTAAAGGCTTTTGCTATATACACCTCCGTATCGAATATCACCACCGCCACTCCTTTGTCCGCAGGGCTGGATTTATCATTAGGCACAGTAGGCACACGCCTAGTGGTGCCTAAGGTTGGAGGGGTGGCTGTCAATCTCCTCCCATCAATCCAACTCCTCTATAGTCTATTTTCTTCCCCCAAAAAAGAGAAAATGGATGTGGTTTAGGGGTGTGGTCTGTGTTTATGGGTGGGGCTCAGGGCGCCAAGCTCTTTGGCCCTACTTGCTCCTGAGGTGTAAAATCTGGCCCTGTTAGTCCGCCATTTTTATTACCATTTGATAATTTTTCTCCAGAGTCTTCAGGACCCCTCTCTCCTGGGGGGGGGGGGGTTAATTATCCTTATAAATATAAGAGTTTTTAGCATGCAGCTCTCTTAAATCCATCTTCACCATTTGTTGAAAACCATCAACTTAACTGAATAGAAATTAGATTTCCCCCCCCTTTTTTTTTCAATAGCATCTAAACATAGGATTTCATTATATTTATGTAGGGACTTTTTCTTTTCTTCCATATCCAGTAAATCCTGCAACAATGTGACATCTCGTAATGTGTAATCCAAGTTTCCCTTACCATCATCCTGATGTATTTCTTTTTCATTACCAGATTCATTAATCTCTGCAAAAAAAAAAATGCTCTTCTAACATGAGTTTTCTTACAAAACCATTAACAACTAAGATTGTTCTAAATAAATTAAAATGAGCATTAGGAACAAAAGTCAAACCCTTTGATAACACAGATAATTGAGAGTCATTCAACTATAATGCAGATTAATGCATAACATTTTAATGTTCTTTTTCCTCCAGCACATCTGCCTCGGGTACCATCTCCCACTTCTTTTTCTGCCTCTACTACTGACCCTCTATTCTCCCTTGCCCGTAAATTGCGATGGTATTTTTTTTTAAGGGTCTGACTATGGTTACTAATACTATTCCATCTCTTATCTCCTTGGTTTTCAATCATTGATTCTTCAATATCTTTATAATCTTCATCATCAAGATGCTGGAATTTCTCCCTCCAAGGAGTTTCCATCCACACTTAAAAAACACCTTTTTATTGGACTTTAGAATGGCCTTTTTAATTATCCAACATTGGTGTCCTTTAATGGCTGTACTGCCAGGAATTTTTAATATGTCCTATGCTGCATTTCTAACTCAATCCTTTCAATCTTATCCTCCAACCTTTGTCTAGAGCTTCAAACTCTGCATCACTTTCAGACTTGTTAAACTCTTGCTGCAAACCTCCATTTGATTTCTTAGTTTCTTAAGCTGCATCTCCTTATGTTAAAAAATTAAGCTCATTTACTTGGACCAACAGACCTCCCCATAGTCTGCAGTCCAACCTTTCCTGACTCTCTTGTCGCGGTCTCATGATGTCTGTGACTCCTTCAGGGAACATGGTGCACAGTAGCGTACGGTGTGCTCTGACCAATACTTCGACAAATAAGGAAACTGAAAGGCTCCAAGGCACCAATGCCTCCACTATCAACCATGGCCGATCAAGTACGTAAAATCTTATAAGATACACTTAAAAATTGCTACATTAACAATAAAAGGGGTATGAGAGCTGGTCTAAGGAGTTTCACATAATGAATCCCTTACTCATAGACTTCTAGTTTTCACACACAACAAACCTCCTTAAAAAAGATTGTATATGGCCAATTAACACTCTCAATATAATGAACCCTTCATTTAATACATAGTAAGCAATTCAAAATGTAACAATACTTACTGTAAACAACCACTGAGAGAGAAGAGGAGGGAAAAGGGAATAAAAATTAAATGTAATCTTACTATACATCATACAGAGTAAATTCATCCACGCTAAGTCCAATTTTATCCTTCTTTTACTTCATTTTTATTACATATATATTCAGGGGTAATAATGTTCTAAATAAATGCCTTCCTTAGTATATATATATATTATATCTAAAATTCTTCACCCTTAACTTTTACTCAACTTATTTAAGGCTAAATAACTATTTCAATTTAAAAGGTAAATAAACTGCTATGGGCATTAATTCCCCCAAAAATAGAAAAACATACTACTATTTGTTATTATAAAACAACTTTTAAATTAACGATACCAAGAACCCATTTGCAGTCTACATCATTTGTTTCAAGCTTAATCCTAGAAGGATCCACATATAAACACATGTACAAACTTTTTTGCGATACAGCACATTTAACGATCGCTAAAACAATTGTTAAAACAACAATGATTGTAAATCTAAGATCTCAATCGTAGAGTTCTGATCCCCATAGAATACGATTGCGGTATTATCATAACAAATGGTATTCTATGACCGAACGTTTGTTTATTAACGAATGTTCATTGTAAATGTATGGTTGTGGCTGTACATTTATGCCTGCTGTCGTAATTTACCGATAATACGCAGTATTGCTAGTGTGTGATATTGCGCCTTTATAAATAAGGCCCTTAATGTCCCATCTAGAATTGAGGCCTTTTTTCACTCTTGCTCTAAATTTCTTTATCCAGAATGTTTCTCTCTGGCACTTAAAACTATTCGTCTCTGCGATTTGCTACGATTTGCTGCAATTTCAATACAATTGGAAAATTGCAATTGCCTGAAAAATGTGCTTTTGTGGCCTAGCCCTTAGAAGTGTAATGCAAGCTGCATTGATTTCAGTTTAGCCATACAGCATGTATTTAATGCAATGGAACTTAGCAACTTCCTGAGGCTGTGGCCCCACTTAAGTGCAAGGGAGGATGCATGATCGCAATAATACGTGATTGTGCTCGCTTCCGTGCATGGGCTTTGCGCTTCCACAATGGGACCCTATCAGAGAGAATGCAATACATCGTGGGGCTGTTCCCATAGGTTATTACATGCCTGCACTCCCACTAGCACAATCGGATTGCAAACCACAATCCAAAACATGCTAGTGGAAGATAGACTGAAGTGTTTCAGTCTTAAAGGGAAAGGTGGCAACACCAGTAGAATTGAGGCCACCTTTGCCTTTAAGACCCAAACGTATTAAATATACATGTTGCAGTGCCAAGTACCATTGCATTAAATACAAACTAAAGAAAATACTAACAAACTTTTACATGAGTACATATTATCAGGCCTATGTCATAAAAGTTCTTATGCTAAAATCTTGGTTGTGGAAAAACTTGCACCATTTTTCACGATAAGAACTTTTAATACATAGGCCTGTATATGTGTTCAGGTCTTAAAGGCAAAGGTGGGAACCCTAGTTGGAAGAGGGATTTTCTTTATTCTTAACTTCCCACAGGCAGCCTTCCTGCTGCATTAATTTTATAGAACATGTATGTGTTCCCTCTAACAGTGACCCCTTAATTGGCATTCCCTCCAATAATTCCTATTAATATATACATTATGTAATATATAGTTTAATACATACACTTGTCCTTCAAGTGCTTGAGTGGGTCTGAAACATGTAGCACGCGTGTTTTGCAATAAACTTGCAATATTCACAGTTACAGAACTGTGTCTTTGTATGTTTCACCTGCAATTTATTGTTTATATATCAGATTTGGTGGAGTGAAAACCGTAAGTGAGACATACATTATTTCAGATCTGGACACACTAGATACCCAAACCTATATACATCACACTACAACACTGCTACTAGGAAAGGGTTAATCAGCTGCACCACCAATTTGAATATTGATGATTTAATATATTCCTACATCATAGGGGTTAAGAGGTGGGAGTGGGAATCACACAGGTGCTGAAAATTTAATCAAGGTAAAAGTACTGGCAGGCAAGGGAAAATTTCAGCTTCAGATTTGGGGAACAAACAGAACCTAAAATAAGCTCATAGAGGTAAAGGAAAGGCCCCTGAGTGGGATCTTCCATGCTGAGAAGGGTGTTGAGGCAAGTACTTCCTAACTTAAACTTTGATTTTTTGGGTTTAGTTCTCCTTTAACTTCTCGCCCTCTCTTGGACCACATGGGACTTTCTCATTAATCTGTACATTACACTACCAAAAATGTTTCCCTACTGGGGATTTTACTGTTTTTGAAATAGCATTCAAATGTTCTCTAATCCTCTCCTTAAGAGAAGGGGGTTGTCCTACCTACATACTGTTTAGAGCAATGTGAACAAGTTGGTTGTGTCACAGTTTATATATTGCAGAATTCTATAATGTTTTTACTAACATTTGATTCAAACTTCTTACCAACCATATTTCTGCCATGTTCAATGCCGTTTTGATGCCTTATCCTTATTCTGCTTTCTAAAACAGAACTTAGCTTAACCTAGAAAGCCCAGAATAAGCCACACCCAATCTAATATAACCATTTTATTAAAAGATTTATCAATTTAGGTTGGGAGAAGTCCCTATATAATATTACATGAGCAGCTGTTTTATAGTCTTTTGCAACAGAGAAGGTTGTGTTCAGCATCAAGAGTCCGATTGCTGTTTGGAGTCAGGGAGGATCCCCCCCATTTTTAACTGGGTTTTTTTGCCTTCCTCTGGATCAATTGTTAGGAAGGGTTTTAAAAAAAGGGAATAGGTTGGACTAGGTTGGACTTGATGGACGTACATATCTTTATTCAACCTCAATTACTATGTTACTATGTACTATGAGTCCAGACAACAGTTGATATACATTAGCACATTCCTGCTATCACATGGTATTACACGAATACTGTTTCCCACAAAAATAACTATAGCTATAAAAGACATACTATGGTTAACAAAGACATGTTATACAAAAGCAAGTTATATGGGGTTATTTACAGTAAGGTCATTAATATTTCATAAGAACAAGTAATATTAGCAAGATTCTGCACAATATGGCTTAATTAATACAAAATGGCTGCAATTGAAACATGGATTCACTATCTACAGAGTCGCACACCATTCGTATCACATTTTTATCACAATCCTCAGCAGTTTTGATATCACCTCTTAGCTATAATGCAATCAACACCTTGAATCCATGAGGTCCCTAACACCTTGTTGTTATATGCTGGTTGGGAAACATTCCAGGTTGTTTATTGCCAATGTAACTGAATATCCCCGATATTGTAGAGTATCCTACTTTCAGTGTAAATGTGTGTGTATGTGTTGATCATTGTGTAAGCAGGATTATCATTGTAAATGAATGGCAGAGATAGTCTGTATGGAATCTGATATTGGTGCTGTAAATATGATGTTTACAGTATATGGATGAAGATAGGGACATAAAACAATTGTACAAGGCTTTGGAAAAGTGCATATGATTGAAAACAAATTATTTAATTATTGGTTGGAAATTTGCAAGTTAGAAAGTTATTTAAAAGGGAAAAGAATAGTTCAAGGACTAAGCATAAGAACAATTCCAACTTTCTCAGAAATATAAGAAAAACAAAGTTTACAGAGATGGAATGTGATATTTGTAGAATTAGTGATTAAACATAATGCATCTTAACATAAGAGGTTAGTGATTGAGACTGTCAGGATACAAGATAGGCTGAAAGATAAAAGTTTTAATATATGAGGAGCAAGTGAGAGACATTTATAATATGACCACTAAATTAGATATTAAAATGGGAAAGTGCAATAAATTTAAATGGGACTGGCAAGATTATAATCTGAATAAAATGTATTTATTGAATGATGTAACATGTAAAGTGTTTGAATAGTGAAAGAGAATGATGAGCAAAATCCGTAAAAATGCTGTTGTTAGTAATAATAAAAATACATATAATTACAGCTTCAAATTAAAAACATAGTTTGGTCTGAAAAAGACATGGCATGTCCACCCACCCCAAACTAAAATTTAACCCACTACTGGCCCTAGTGTGAAGTTTAACCCCCCCCCCCCCACACACACACACACCATCTGGATCCAGCCATGGCTCTCCTTCCACCTAGCGTAAAACACTTTTTTTTGCTGTAGTGTAGGGCATCCCTGCCCGCCCCAAAACCGCATTGTCGTTTTTGTAAAAAAAGATTCAGAATCTGCTTCTGTGATTGGCTGCCCCTCAATAAAAATGAGGTTAGTTTATACTTCAGTCACACCTTAACACGTGACACAAACCTGCAAAATGTATCCTAAAACTTATTCAATAAAAACTCAAATTGAAAGTTCAACAAAAAGGGAATTGCATACTGTTCTTTTGTGCCTGGTGTTTGGATCTTTAGAGATCTTTGATCAACAACAAAGGAACAGTGTTTTCTTAAGAAAATAGGTAGAACACAACACTATAGTTCCAAAGAGAAAATTTATTACTGCAGGTAAAAACTCAACAACGATAAATCTTTGAAACAACATAGAACTGGTTTTGTTTTATTAACTGTAACTCTGAATACATGACAATACTTGTACATTTAAAAGAAAATCATGCACAATTAATTTCCTATGTAGGAAGCTTGTTTTGAGCATACTGCCTGCTTAAAAGTCAAGTCACCTAATATGTTTGTGTGTGTGCGTGTGTATTTATTATTTTAGGCTCATCTTAATATTTGTAGCGGTCCAAGATTATGAGATAATAAGCACAAAGCATTAATTTGAGACTTTTTCCTTTATTAGCTAGATTTTATAAAATTTAAATTTTTTACTCGATTTTAACCAATTCCTAATGGCTAAGCACTTTTAACACTTTAGTTTCTTAGTATTTGGCATTTAGCACTTTAAGTTCAGCATTGGATAGCTCCCCACTTCGAAAGTAGCTCTTTAGCTCTCGGCACTTAGCACTCCTTACCAGCGATAGCAATTAGCATAGAGCAACTCACACGGAGGAGGGTACACCTGGAGGGGGTGGAGTTTTACCTTTATTAACATTTTACACTTGTGACATCACTTCCTGAAGACGGCCAGCAACATGGCCAAAACATGTGTACTTTGTGTGTTTAAACACAATAAATTTGGTTTGTTTGAATAAGACCCAGGAGTGTCTCGTCGATCTCTCATTTTGTATGGTGTACTTACAAAGCAGCACCCGGGCAGATGAAGCGGCTGAATGGTGAGCGACCATAATACTACATTTTATATATCCTGATGACGGCACACTAAGGGGGTTATCCAATAAATGTTCTTATCTTTTAAAATGGTGCTAATTTTGCCCCAACCAATCAGATGTTAGCTTTCAAATGTTACATAAGTTCTGATTGGTTGGGGCAAAATTAGCACTATTTTAAACAATAAGAACTTTTATTGAATCTCCCTGCAAGTGTTGAAATGCGTAGATCATGTATAAGGTAAAATATATATATAAATGGGATGTCTGTGAATACAGAAGTACTCCAAGGATTTTCCCAATAACTTTTATTAACAATAAAAGTGGCAACGTTTCGGCCCTGTGCTTGGTGCCTTGCGGATCGAAATCCCTTGCTACACAACAGTAGCTTCCACCCAAGAAATTTAAAGAACTCTCTTCCAGTGTCACAATTCTGTCGGGTCCTGAGAAACAATTCTAACCCTGAGATTATGGAACAACAGATTGTGGACATGTGGAAAAGATTCAGAAACAGAGGGTACAAGGACAAATTACTTACCATGGACTTACATAAAGCAAGGGAAAGGACATTTATGGTACAACCAGAAACACTTGCACAGGATTCAAGCCCATTTGTATGTGTCACCAAGTTCACAAATTTATCTATGGAGATCTTCTTGGCTATCCACTAGGACAGTCGGAAGCCATAGCTGCTACCATTGTATGTTGTGTCAATATATGAAAACTGGTACACACTTTATACATCCACACACTGGAGATTGTGGTCTATCTGGCTTCATGCCCCTGTGGACTATACTATGTCGGTAAAACCGACCTGGCTCTGCGATTGAGAATAAACAGGCATAGATCGGCCATTAACACAGCCTATCGGGATGGCAGGACGAACTAACAAAATATATACAAAAGATGGGATAGTATACATCCACACAGAGTGCAACTAGAAACCAAATCAATTTAAAGGGCATGTCCACCCCTTTTTTAAACTTTTCATATATTATACATATTGATCCCCCAGCCCCAACCGCCGTAATAAAATTATTAGAAAGTGCCCCGATATGTACTTACCTTCCCTCTATCCTCCGCGGCAGTCTCTAGGCCCTCTGCTTGCACGGAAATGCAAGCAGGGGGCAGGACCGGCAGGCTGAGAGGCAGCCAATCAGAGACGCGGCTGCTCAGAACGCCGGAGGATAGAGGGAAGGTAAGTAACTATCGGGGCACTTTCTATGAAATCTGTCACGGCAGTTGGGGCTGAGGGATTAATATATATAATATACTAGCAAAATACCCGCGCTTCGCAGCGGAGATGTATTGACATTATGTTTTTAGTAAGAAAGCAATAATGCAATGTCAGATACTCACCGTTACAGGTGCAATGTCAGATAATCACCGTTACAGGTGGAATTTCAAAACGAAACCTGCTTAACTTTTGTAAGTAAGGTGCAATGAATGAGCCTGCAAATTTAAGCCGTGTGTCTCCACGGCAAGTTGGAGAATTAGTGATGAGTGAGTGAGTGAGTGAGTGAGGGCTTTGCCTTTTCGAAACAAAACCTGCTTAACTTTTGTAAGTAAGGTGCAATGAATGAGCCTGCCAAATTTAAGCCGTCTGCCTCCACAGCAAGTTGGACAATTAGTAATGAGTGAGTGAGTGACTGAGTGAGGGCTTTGCCTTTTCGAAACGAAACCTTCTTAACTTTTGTAAGTAAGGTGCAATGAATGAGCCTGCCAAATTTAAGCCATCTGCCTCCACGGCAAGTTGGAGAATTAGTGGTGAGTGAGTGAGGGCTTTGCCTTGTATTAGTATCGAAACGAAACCTGCTTAACTTTTGTAAGTAAGGTGCAATGAATGATGAAGCCCTCCACATTAAGCCATCTGCCTCCACGCAGTTGAGAATTAGTAGTGAGTGAGTGAGTGAGTAGGGCTTTGCTTTTTCGAAAACAATCATGCTTAACTTTTGTAGTAGGTGCAATGAATGAGCTGCCAAATTTAAGCCGTCTGCCTCCACGGCAAGTTGGAGAATTAGTGATGAGTGAGGCAAGTTGGAGAATTAGTGATAGGTGAGTGAGGGCTTTGCCTTTTCGAAACGAAACCTGCTTAACTTTTGTAAGTAAGGTGCAATGATGAGCCTGCCAAATTTAAGCCGTCTGCCTCCACGCAAGTTGGAGAATTATGATGAGTGAGGCAAGTTGGAGATTAGTGATGAGTAGTGAGTGAGTGAGTGAGGGCTTTGCCGTTTCGAACGAAACCTGCTTAACTTTTGTAAGTAAGGTGCAATGAATGAGCCTGCCAAATTTAAGCCGTCTGCCTCCACGGCAAGTTGGAGAATTAGTGATGAGTTAGTGATGAGTGAGAGAGTGAGGGCTTTGCCTTTTCGAAACGAAACCTGCTTAACTTTTGTAAGTAAGGTGCAATGAATGAGCCTGCCAATTTAAGCCGTCTGCCTCCACGGCAAGTTGGAGAATTAGTGATGAGTTAGTGATGAGTGAGTGAGGGATGAGGGCTTTGCCTTTTTGAAACGAAACCTGCTTAACTTTTGTAAGTAAGGTGCAATGAATGAGCCTGCCAAATTTAAGCTGCCTGCCTCCACGGCAAGTTGGAGAATTAGTGATGAGTTAGTGATGAGTGAGTGAGGGAGTGAGGGCTTTGCCTTTTTGAAACAAAACCTGCTTAACTTTTGTAAGCAAGGTGCAATGAATGAGCCTGCCAAATTTAAGCTGTCTGCCTCCACGGCAAGTTGGAGAATTAGTGATGAGTTAGTGATGAGTGAGTGAGTGAGTGAGTGAGGGCTTTGCCTTTTCAAAACAAAACCTGCTTAACTTTTGTAAGTAAGGTGCAATGAATGAGCCTGCCAAATTTAAGCCGTCTGCCTCCACGGCAAGTTGGAGAATTAGTGATGAGTGAGTGAGTGAGTGAGTGAGGGCTTTGCCTTTTCGAAACGAAACCTGCTTAACTTTTGTAAGTAAGGTGCAATGAATGAGCCTGCCAAATTTAAGCCGTCTGCCTCCACGGCAAGTTGGAGAATTAGTGATGAGTGAGGCAAGTTGGAGAATTAGTGATGAGTGAGTGAGTGAGTGAGGGCTTTGCCTTTTCGAAACGAAACCTGCTTAACTTTTGTAAGTAAGGTGCAATGAATGAGCCGCCAAATTTAAGCCGTCTGCCTCCACGGCAAGTTGGAGAATTAGTGATGAGTTAGTGATGAGTGAGTGAGAGAGTGGAGGCTTTGCCTTTTCGAAAGAAACCTGCTTAACTTTTGTAAGTAAGGTGCAATGAATGAGCCTGCCAAATTTAAGCCATCTGCCTCCACGGCAAGTTGGAGAATTAGTGATGAGTTAGTGATGAGTGAGTGAGGGAGTGAGGGCTGTTGCCTTTTGTGAAACGAAACCTGCTTAACTTTTGTAAGTAAGGTGCATGAATAGCCTGCCAAATTTAAGCCGCCGGCCTCCACGGCAAGTTGAGAATTAGTGATGAGTGAGTGAGTGAGTGAGTGAGGGCTTTGCCTTTTCGAAACGAAACCTGCTTAACTTTTGTAAGCAGTGTAATGAATGAGCCTGCCAAATTTAAGCTGTCTGCCTCCACGGCAAGTTGGAGAATTAGTGATGAGTGTGATGAGTGAGTGAGTGGAGTGAGTGAGGGCTTTGCCTTTTCAAAACAAAACCTGCTTAACTTTTGTAAGTAAGGTGCAATGAATGAGCCTGCCAAATTTAAGCCGTCTGCCTCCACGGCAAGTTGGAGAATTGTGATGAGTGAGGCAATTTGGAGAATTAGTGTAGTGAGTGAGTGAGTGAGGGCTTTCCTTTCGAAACGAAACCTGCTTAACTTTTGTAAGTAAGGTGCAATGAATGAGCCTGCCAAATTTAAGCCGTCTGCCTCCACGGCAAGTTGGAGAATTAGTGATGAGTGAGGCAAGTTGGAGATTAGTGATGAGTGAGTGAGTGAGTGAGTGAGGGCTTTGCCTTTTCGAAACGAAACCTGCTTAACTTTTGTAAGTAAGGTGCAATGAATAGGCCTGCCAAATTTAAGCCGTCTGCCTCCACGGCAAGTTGGAGAATATTATGAAGTGAGGCAAGTTGGAGAATTAGTGATGAGTTAGTGATGAGTGAGTGAGTAGTGAGTGAGGGCTTTGCCTTTTCAAACAAACCTGCTTAACTTTTGTAAGTAAGGTGCAATGAATGAGCCTGCCAAATTTAAGCCGTCTGCCTCCACGGCAAGTTGAGAATTAGTGATGATGAGGCAAGTTGGAGAATTAGTGATGAGTGAGTGAGTGAGTGAGGGCTTTGCCTTTTCGAACGAAACCTGCTTAACTTTTGTAAGTAGGTGCAATGAATGCCTGCCAAATTTAAGCCGTCTGCCTCCACGGCAAGTTGGAGAATTAGTGATGAGTGAGGCAAGTTGGAGAATTAGTGATGATTGAGTGAGTGAGTGAGTGGAGGCTTGGCCTTTTCGAAACGAAACCTGCTTAACTTTGGTAAGTAAGGTGCAATGAATGAGCCTGCCAATTTAAGCCGTCTGCCTCCACGGCAGTTGGAGAATATTGATGAGTTAATGATGAGTGAGTGAGAGGGTGAGGGCTTTCCTTTTCGAAACGAAACCTGCTTAACTTTTGTAAGTAAGGTGCAATGAATGAGCCTGCCAAATTTAAGCCGTCTGCCTCCACGGCAAGTTGGAGAATTAGTGATGAGAGTTGATGAGTGAGTGAGGGAGTAAGGGCTTTGCCTTTTTAAAACGAAACCTGCTTAACTTTTGTAAGTAAGGTGAAATGATGAGCCTGCCAAATTTAAGCCGCCTGCCTCCACGGCAATTTGGAGAATTAGTGATGAGTTAGTGATGAGTGAGTGAGTGAGTGAGTGAGGGCTTGCCTTTTCAAAACGAACCCTGCTTAACTTTTGTAAGCAAGGTGCAATGAATGAGCCTGCCAAATTTAAGCTGTCTGCCTCCACGGCAAGTTGAGAATTAGTGATGAGTTAGTGATGAGTGAGTGAGTGAGTGAGGGCTTTGCCTATTCGAAACGAAACCTGCTTACTTTGTAAGTAAGGTGCAATGAATGAGCCTGCCAATTTAAGCCGTCTGCCTCCAGGCAAGTTGGAGAATAAGTGATGAATGAGGCAAGTTGAAGAATTAGTGATGAGTGAGTGAGGGTGCAAGTTGGAGAATAGTGATGAGTGAGTGGTGAGTGAGTGAGGGATTTGCCTTTTCGAAACGAAACATGCTTAACTTTTGTAAGTAAGGTGCAATGAATCAGCCTGACAAATTTAAGCCGTCTGCCTCAATGGCAAGTTGGAGAATTAGGGGCATATTAAAGCACCGAAATAGAACCAAAAAATTACCGCCGCACAGCACATCGCGTCCGCGAAAATGCGCTATCGCCGTATTTATAACGGCGAGCGCCATTCCCGCGATATGTATCGCGGCCGCGATGGTGCTGCGGTAATTTTAAGCCCCTATACAGTATCGCCGCGAATGGACTTAAATTCCCTTCCCGACGCCCACACCCCCGCGCCGCTTCCCAGCACCCCTCCCAACCCGTTCCCCGCTCGCGGCAATCTCGGAACGGAAGGCTAGAGGGCTGCCGGGAAGGGGCCGCAGCAGGTGGTCGCGACCACCCACCGCGCACCCTCCCCGCAACACCTCCAAGCCCCCCGCCCCGGCCTCTCCCGGGGAGGGGAAGGGAGGGAGCCGCTGGGAGGGGTGGAAGCTCCTCCAGCGGGGCCCTGTGAAGGGCCTTTTGGGGCTTAGGGGGTCCCACAGCGACCGGACCCCCCTCCCCGGCCCTAGTAAGGGCCTTTGCGGCATTCTACAAGTGCCCTTGCGGCTCTGACAGAGCCCTTTGGGGCTTAAGGGGTCCCGCAGCTCGAACCGGACCCCCCTCCCCGGCCCTTTAAGGCCCTTGCGGCCTGCAGTGCCTTTGGCGGGGTCCCGCAGCTCGAACCGGGACCCCCAGTGCGGCTCTTAAAAGAGCCCATGGGCGGCGTCTTCTTTCTTCCAGTCCCGGCGACACCAGCTCCGCCGAGGCCCCGCCCCCCCGAGAGGTACACCTGCGGCCGCCAGGGGTGAGTTAGTGATGAGTGAGTGAGAGAGTGAGGGCTTTGTCTTTTCGAAAAGAAACCTGCTTAACTTTTGTAAGTAAGGTGCAATGAATGAGCCTGCCAAATTTAAGCCATCTGCCTCCACGGCAAGTTGGAGAATTAGTGATGAGTTATTGATGATGAGTGAGGGAGTGGAGGGCTTTGCCTTTTTGAAACGAAACCTGCTTAACTTTTGTAAGTAAGGTGCAATAAAGGCCTGCCAAATTTAAGCCGCCTGCCTCCACGGCAAGTTGGAGATTAGTGATTAGTTAGTGATGAGTGAGTGAGTGAGTGAGTGAGGGCTTTGCCTTTTCGAAACGAAACCTGCTTAACTTTTGTAAGCAAGGTGTAATGAATGAGCCTGCCAAATTTAAGCTGTCTGCCTCCACGGCAAGTTGGAGAATTAGTGATGAGTTAGTGATGAGTAGTGAGTGAGTGAGGGCTTTGCCTTTTCAAAACAACCTGCTTAACTTTGTAAGCAAGGTGTAATGAATGAGCCTGCCAAATTTAAGCTGTCTGCCTCCACGGCAAGTTGGAGAATTAGTGATGAGTTAGTGATGAGTGAGGAGTGAGTGAGTAAGGGCTTTGCCTTTTCGAAACGAAACCTGCTTAACTTTTGTAACAAGGTGTAATGAATGAGCCTGCCAAATTTAGCTGTCTGCCCCACGGCAAGTTGGAGATTAGTGATGATTTAGTGATGAGTGAGTGAGTGAGTGAGTGAGTGAGTGAGGGCTTTGCCTTTTCAAAACAAAACCTGCTTAACTTTTGTAAGTAAGGTGCAATGATGACCTGCCAAATTTAAGCCGCTGCCTCCACGGCAAGTTGGAGAATATGATGAGTGAGGCAAGTTGGAGAATTATGGATGAGTGAGTGGTGAGGGCTTTGCCTTTTCGAAACGAAACCTGCTTAACTTTTGTAAGTAAGGTGCAATGATGAGCCTGCCAAATTTAAGCCGTCTGCCTCCACGGCAAGTTGGAGAATTAGTGATGAGTGAGGCAAGTTGGAGAATTAGTGATGAGTGAGTGAGTGAGTGAGTGAGGGGGCTTTGCTTTTTCGAAACGAAACCTGCTTAACTTTTGTAAGTAAGGTGCAATGATGAGCCTGCCAAATTTAAGCCGTCTGCCTCCACGGCAAGTTGGAGAATTAGTGATGATTAGTGATGAGTGAGTGAGTGAGTGAGGGCTTTGCTTTTCGAAACGAAACCTGCTTAACTTTTGTAAGTAAGGTGCAATGATGATCCTGCCAAATTTAAGCCGTCTGCCTCCATGGCAGTGGGAGAATTAGTTGATGAGTTTAGTGATGAGTAAGTGAGTGAGTGAGTGAGGGCTTTGCCTTTTTGAAACGAACCTGCTTAACTTTGTAAGTAGGGTGCAATAATGAGCCGCCAAATGTAGCCGTCTGCCTCAACGCAAGTTGGAGAATTAGTGATGATTGAGGCAAGTTGGAGAATTGTGATGAGTGAGTGAGTAAGGGCTTTGCCTTTTCGAACCGAAACCTGCTTAACTTTTGTAAGTAAGGTGCAATGAATGAGCCTGCCAAATTTAAGCCTCTCGCCTCCACGGCAAGTTGTAGAATTAGTGATGAGTGGATTGAGTGAGGCTTTGCCTTGTATTAGTATCGAAACGAAACCTGCTTAACTTTTGTAAGCAAGGTGCAATGAATGAGCCTGCCAAATTTAAGCCGTCTGCCTCCACGGAAAGTTGGAGAATTAGTGGTGAGTGAGTGAGTGGGTGAGGGCTTTGCCTTTTCGAAACAAAAAATGCTTAACTTTTTTAAGTAAGGCGCAATGAATGAGCCTGCCAAATTTACGCCGTCTGCCTCCACGGCAAGTTGGAGATATTGATGAGTGAGTGATTGAGTGAGGGCTTTGCCTTTTCGAAACGAAACCTGCTTAACTTTTGTAAGTAAGGTGCAATGAATGAGCCTGCCAAATTTAAGCCGTCTGCCTCCACCCAAGTTGGAGAATTAGTGATGAGTGAGGCAATTTGGAGAATTAGTGATGAGTGAGTGAGTGAGTGAGGCTTTGCCTTTTCGAAACGAACCCTGCTTAACTTTTGTAAGTAAGTGCAATGAATGAGCCTGCCAAATTTAGCCGTCTGCCTCCACGGCAAGTTGGAGAATTAGTGATGAGTTAGTGATGAGTGGTGAGTAAGGACTTTGCCTTTTCGAAACGAAACCTGCTTAACTTTTGTAGTAAGGTGCAATGAATGAGTCTGCTAAATTTAAGCCGTCTGCCTCCACGGCAAGTTGGAGAATTAGTGATGAGTGAGTGAGTGAGTGAGTGAGGGCTTTGCCTTTTATTAGTATAGATAATGGGGATTTTACACTAGGGGGAGGGAGAAAAAACGGGAGGGAGAGGGATGGAGAGGAGGGGGGGGGGGAGACAAGCGCAGGATGAGTCACTGGACTTCTACACTGCAATTTTCCTGGCTTGGAGGGCACAGCATGGCAACCATAAGGAGCTGGGATGTAAGGTAAGAATTTTTGTACACTACGAGTGGGGCCAGTATGGGTTAAATTTGAGTTTTGGGGGTGGACATGCCCTTTATACATACAAAAAATAGAAGCCTAGTGCACATCCAACTAATTTGCTTACATTTAACGTTCCAGTGAATTGGCGACTTAAAAAGCCTGCCAGTGAATTTAAAGCAATTAGTTCAATAACTTGTCCAAATTATTTTAAGCCCAGAAACCACGTCACGGTTTGCTTTATTCTGCTAGGTCCTAACCTTTAACCTTAGTAAATTTTACCTTCGTAAGAGACGTAATTCTCAAACTTTATCTTGTAACAGTACCTGCCTTTAATGAGAAGAAAATCCCTGTCGCTCGTTCGCTTACTGTCTTGGGACTGACTCCCAGCTTTAAGTACTTGAACACATGGGCCACTGTGGGTGGAGCACAACGAACAAACCTATGACTAAACATTTTTTAGAACTAACATGATAAACGCAGTTTAAATATATGGCAATTAACCATCTACCGTTACCACGCCGAGAAGGCGATAGATCTAAAAAATTACTCAACGGGGGCATTTTGGATTTAACTCTAAATACAATTAATCCATATGGATTAAATGAAAATGTTTCGTACAGATGTTTCTTGAGTGAACGTTTCTTGAGTGAACGTTGATCCCATGTACATAATTAGTTACTTTCTTATTGGAAACTGTTCTGAGGAACCATATTTGATTATGTCAGTGTTAACATTATAGCTTTTAGCTGGATTTTGTAGTTGTATCACTCAGCACAGGAATAATTGATATACTTTTTAATCTTTAGCTGTGACTTAGTGCACCTTGTATTTAGAATTGGCTCGGATTAGAGGCCCTATTTTTAGCACTTAAGTGAGGGGGTTGCACTTTATAGTGAGGTAAAAGCAATTTATAATACAGCACTTAATAAGACAGCACTTTATGATAGAGCACTTTATTCTATCACTTGAAACACAGCACTGGTTTAAAGTGTCAGTTTTAATATGACACTATAGAAGCACTTAAAGGCAGTCTCACTTTCTGTGGTGACTAATTATGTAATTATGATGTCACATACTCCATTTAAGTTTACACAGTGTGTGTTGTACCACATGACTTGATAAAGGCCCCAAGCACAGGGCCGAAATGTTGCCACTTTTGTGTTAATAAAAGTTATTGGAAAAATCCCTGGATTGCTCCTGTATTTTTATTTGAAAATCAATAGGAAGCACCCGGGTCATTTTTATTCATCTGTTCCCTGATAATGCACAAACAGAGAAAGTACCCTCCCACAGGACATGACATCATCACATTCCCCCACATTACATATATACATACAGTTCTCAAATATGTACAGAAGCCACAATCCATAATCATCCCATCCTTGTAATATTAAGACACCCTTCTATCTATATCCCAATGTAGATTTTAAAATTTTCACTCCATTATTTATGGACTTTCCCTTTAATGGGGAGGGTAAGTATTGGTGGATGGTTTCAATCTTTCCTTTTATAGAATCTTCCAGTGGATCTCCTCTTGGTTGGTTTCTATGGGCTGAGGGAGATGATATATTTAGGCTCTGCACAGCAAATATATTTCACTGTATGTTTTGGACTGCAACACTCTATACAATGTTTTATTAATAAGCAAAAGAGCCCCAAACCCTGGATTTAAGTAAAAAAGGTTAGAAGTTAGGACCTTCAGACTGGGTTACCTTGATGTGGTTGGAAGGCTTTTCATTCATGTGGTCACGTAATGTATACTAAAACCCCTTTGTTTATAAAGTATGCCAGTGTGCAGTTAATATGATATTGTATGGGGCCTAGGAATATGCATTGATTATCTTTTCTATGTTGTATAAATGTTTGACCAGATCAGTAGCACTTCCGCTAATGTGTTGTAAATTAGCCTAATTGGAGTGCTTCCACATCACATAGCATGAGTGCTTTCCTGATATACATGGTGGTATCATATGAACGGCAACCCGGGCAAGTGACGATGCAGAATCAGGACTGCCTTCTTTGATACACAGTAATATATATTGGTGTGTGTACTGAGTAGCACCAGGGCATCGCTAGGGTGTTGAGTGGAGTGCGGTCATATTGACTGATAATAATATATATATATATATATATAATATATATAATCGCCACCACAGGTCCTCAATTAGGGGGGCTGAGAAATAGTTGAAGGTGGAAATGTGAAGGGCCAGAGCTATCAGTAGCCAGACATTTTTCAAACATGTATTGCCAGCCTTAAGTGGATGGCAATAGATCAGTTCCCGAAAATGACAGATGTGGAGATCGGGGGCAACTATTCCTCAGATGAAGCAAGGTGGATCCATAGCTGGTCTGGCCCCTGCTCAGGTATTCCCATAGGGGATGCTCTGTTTAAGAATGCCCTGCTTAGGATGCTCTCCTTACAAGAGGTACCATGGTTGTAGGGAAACACTCCTGTTGAGGTAGTGACTTTTTAGGTGTACCGGACCCGGTGGTCACTTTGAGCCTTTTCCCTGCAGGGTAGATCTCTTAAGCCAGCAGAGGTATTTATGTTTCTGCACAGGATTACTTATTTTTCATACGGGACTGTCATCATTGGGTTATTTGTGCGTGTTTAATGAAGGGAGGGAAAGGGGCTGATGGGGTGTTGTCATGTGGGACTTATGTGTGTGGTCTATTTAAGGATATGACAACTTATTACACTTTGCTGACGACGTCACATGATGACCGAAACGCGTAGCTGAAGCGTGTTTTAATATATAATCATGTTCTACTTTTATTCAAGACCCGAGAGTGCACTTTGTTGGATTTATGTGCTTATGTTTTGGTAGAGCACCTGGGCAATTGAGTTATCGAGCAGGAGTGCGATCTTTTGGAATATATATATATAATATTATATATATATATATATATCTCCCTTCCTTCTTATTCTATAAGAATATTTATAGAATATGGGGTTTGCAACTGCCAAAAGCATTTTTCCTGTGAGTGGAAAACAACCAAAGGAGTGAAACCTGTTACATTCCCTTATTTTAAAGGACCTTGCTCTTAAGGTCCTTGTTTTGTGCAAAAGTTGTAAATTGAGATTGTTTGTGCTGATATGTGCTGTGATAAGGACTGTGTTTTCAGTGAGTAGATAACATCTTTCTTTTTTCCAGTTAAAGGGGTGCACTGGGCTTCTATATTCTAGAATTGCACCTGTTGTAGTTACAAACAGGTGTGGAAGGGTTGTAAGTGTTTTGTTTTTTCCCCTCTCTTCCGGTCTCTTGCACTGATTGATTGGGGGCTAGGGCCAATTAGTAAAATAGGATTCCATAGGTTGGATAGTGGTTTGCAACTGCCAAAAGCAAGTTTCCTCTAAGGGGAAGCTGTTACAGTCCCTTGATCTAAAGGACCTTGCTCTTAAGGACATAGAAAACAAGGAAGGACATTAAAACAAGAAGGACAATAAAAACAGGTTGGCGTGTCACTGTGCTGGTGTTGTGTATTATAAGACAGTTTTGTCGATACATTGCAATGTCTTCCTTACAGTATAAACCTGGAGCAGACATTCCAGGGGTCCTATGTCTGTGTCAGATGTGAATGGGTGGCCATTTGGAAACTGAGGTGGAGATTGTAAGGGGATAGCTTGCAGCATTGCAGGGATTGGCTAATCTGGGAACAGCAGGCACTGACTGGGGCCAGTAAGAGGTGGGAAGAAGTGGGACAGGGAAGGTTAGGGGGGAGTTAGTTTTTGTTAGGGATACTAGGGAAGTGGGGGATGGAAGAGTGGGTTGCTTCTTCCCAGCTTGCCCATCCCAACAGATGGAACAGGCTAATCCCTTGAGCACCCAGGGACTGCCATCTCTGATACAAGGGAGGGAGGAAGACTTAGGAGCAGGAATGACAGGCAGTGTGTAGCGGTAGGGGACTACAAGGAAGGTAGATAGGGTAATCTGCTGAAAGACCCTACATGCCGAGCTGTTGTGGCCTGCCTTGTGCTAGGGTTCGCATGTGGTATAACTTGTAGACAGATTATTCGGTGGGACCAGGGTAACCCAGCGGCTTGGTTCAAATTGGGGCCAATGACAAAGCTGAGGAGGAGGTGAGGTCCTTAACATGATTTCCGAGTGTTAGGGGCCAAGTTAAAAGCAAGGACCTCCAGGCTAGTGTTTTCAGAAATAGTACTGCAACCACGTGCTATGCTAGGGAGGCATCAGGAGCTTAGGACCATTATGGGTGGCTAAGAGGGTGGTGTAAGGAAGAAGGGTTTGGGCTATAGATAACTGGGCTATTTGCTGTCGGCTAGAGGCTCTTTGTAGGGATGGGTTGCACCTCACTGATGGTGGTGCAGCTGTTTTGGCTAGAGGGTTGGAGGAGACTTTAAACTAGGTTTAGGGGGGAGGGTTATTAGCAGTCTCACTAGGATAGATAGCCCAGGAGAAAAGCAGGGTGTAGATAGGCCAGTGTGGTGGGTGGAAAGGGAGGTGGGCTAGCATAGGGGGTAGGGAGGCATTTGTATTAAGTGTAAAATAAATTACAGGATCATAATCTAAAATGTATGTTTGCAAATGCGAGAAGCCTGCTGACAAAATGGGTGAATTGGTGATAATGTCGTTGAATGAAAAGTATGATGTAATAGGTATATCAGACGCTGGTTGAACAGTTCTCACAACTGGGCTGTCAATTCAGAAGGATACTCCTTGTTAAGCAGATAGAGATAAAGGAAAAGTGAGGAGTATGTTAATGTTTAAAAAGAAATGAACGTCCACTGGAAGACAGTTCCATAGCTTTAACCGTTCTTACAGTGTCAAACACACTTGTAACTTAGACTTTGACACTGTGGATTTTTTGGGATCTACGTATTTTTAGACTGAGGTGGGATTGGGAGCTACCCTGTATAGGAAGCCCACGACAAAATTCTCTTCTTTATGCGCCCAGTTGCCATATATATATATATTGCGGGTTCTTTGGAACAATACTGACGGTCGTCGTGCAGATATGCAACTGGATGACATGTATAACAGGCTAGTTGACAGGGGCTATCCCAACGCCATGCTGGATCTACCACCATGGGGCATTACTCTGTAGGGGTAGTTGAGAAACGTGATAAGGGACTGGTCCTAGATTTTTGTACTACATACACACCTCAAAGCAATCAAATGAGAGCTGTGACTGAAAAATATTGGGATCTGGTTGTAAAGGACAAACATCTCCTTTCCAGAATACCCGACTTAGACATACGTACAGGAGGGGACGTAATTTGGCTAGCTATTGATACGGACCAATGTAACACCTCCACCCGCTGTGAAGGGTGGATCCGCCAATTTTGTCCAATTCTAGACTGGCTGACAGGTGTCCGAACTGCATCACCTGCCGGTCCATGTTTACTGGCAAGGATTTTGCTCATCCCATAATGGACGCAGAATAGTATTAAACAGAGGTTTTCCTGTTATAGTAAATGCATAATTTATTTTATAGTTTGTACGTGTGGGCTGACTACATAGGTAAGACTAGAATATCTTTCAAAGAACGGATGGCTAACTACCGTTCCTCTGTCAGACAAGCTCTTACATAGCGAATCTGTAGTATCTAACTGTAAATTTGGTGACCTGTCGGTGAGCTGCATTTTAAGACAATGGGCCATCCATTATCATCCCTTAGGTGATGATTTTTGATGGCTCGGTCCCGGGACATACTGTCCAACATTGATCACGATAAGGTGTTGTACAGAAGGAAGCTCGATGGATACTCGACTTGAGACGCTAGCACCTAAGGGTTAAATGACCAATTCTCTTGCATTGTTTTTTGTGAGTACTGATGAGATAGATACATTGTGTCTTCTCTTAATTATGTCTATCGCCCCTTGCCTTTTGATATGTTGTTACTTGTTTACTTAGTTTCTGTAGCAGCTGTATTCAATTTCCCCTCTGTTCCCTGGATTTATATATACAGTGACATTTTGTAGCTGGGTTACAGCTATGTAACTTTTGTCATAATGTTTTTATTTATTTTTAATTGTTTTTAATGTTTGTTACTTTTTTTTGTATATTTTCCTTCTCACAGTGGCTGTGGTGTTCAGGGTATGAAGATGGGTTACGCACATAGTACGTCACATCCTGAGGACGGCTTGGCTCTGAGCCGAAACGCGTTGATGTTACAGCGTTTTTAAACATGCTTCAAAAAGTTTTATGTTTTATCAAGTCCTGCGAGTGCCTCCGCTATTTGCTCCATTTGTATTCACTGGAGTGCACCCGGGCGGTATTAACTGAAGGAATGGTGTGCCGATCGCCGACCCATATATATATATATATATACACAAAATATGCAGCTCAAACCTTTAATTATAATTATTTTAGGTGTGATGAAATTTAATTTGGCAATTTAAATATTACACAAAAGACTCCATCACTTTACTAGACATGTAATCATAAATGAAAAGGTATAAAACTTGAAACATCACAAGCAACAGTGAGTGAATTAACCTTCACTGAGATTAAAATGGATACCTTTAGTAACAAGCATCAGTCCTAACCTAGTGAATAAAGTACAATCCCGTGGGGGGAAAAGACCATACCTGCTTCTCTCTTTATTTAATTGACTTCTTCCAGGGAACCATGTGGGCTTATAAAGCTTATAGGGAATGTCCACCCCCAAAACATAGTTTTATATGTTATTGGCCATGATTTAGCTTAAAAACAAGCCACCCCAATTAAAATCCGTTCAGCCAATTTGAAGATCATACGTTTTTCCAACATGCTTTTGTCAGTCCAGGAGCAGCTCACTGTAATCCAAGCTCTCTGATGTCACCTCAACCATGGCTGATGTCATGAGAAAGCACTGCAGGAATGTGAGTAAGTTACGATTATTTTTTTACAATTATTTAAAAAAATAAATATACACGCGTTTAGGTCTTGGCAGGGGGCATTGTCATCCTAAGGATTTTACGCTAGAATGCAAGGGAACAGAGGATGGATCTGGATGGTGGGAGGGGCACAAAGGGAGGCTGAAGGCACGGAAAAGGTTGGCTTGAGGTGACCTCAGAGAGCTTGGAAAAACAGTGAGCTGCTCCTCGGCTGCAAAAGCATGTTGGAAAATAATTTACTCAGGGAGCAGCTCTTATTATATCCTGTTTAGTGCTGGAGTCTTTGTGTGTTATATATTGTATATATATATATATATATATATATATATATATATATATATTCTATATATATATTATCTATATATATGTTTAATATATATATATATAATTCCTCCCCGCCGCCTCCCAACCCGTTCCCCGCTCGCGGCAATCTCGGAACGGAAGGCTAGGAGGGCGGCCGGGAAGGGGCCGCAGCAGGTGGTCGCGACCACCCACCGCCACCCCCTCCCCGGCAACACCTCCAAGCCCCCCGCCCCGGCCTCTCCCGGGGAGGGGAAGGGAGGAGCCGCTGGGAGGGGTGGAAGCTCCTCCCCACGGGGGCCCTGTGAGGGCCTTTTGGGGCTTAGGGGGTCCCACAGCTCGAACCGGGACCCCCCTCCCCGGCCCTAGTAAGGGCCTTTGCGGCACTTACAGTGCCCTTGCGGCTCTGACAGAGCCCTTTGGGGCTTAAGGGGTCCCGCAGCTCGAACCGGGACCCCCCTCCCCGGCCCTTATAAGGGCCCTTGCGGCACTGACAAGTGCCTTTGGCGGGGGTCCCGCAGCTCGAACCGGGACCCCCAGTGCGCGCTCTAAAAGAGCCCATGGGCGGCGTCTTCTTTCTTCCAGTCCCGGCGACACCAGCTCCGCCGAGGCCGCCGACCCCCGAAGGTACACCTGCGGCCGCCAGGGGTGAGTTAGTGATGAGTGAGTGAGAGAGTGAGGGCTTTGTCTTTTCGAAACGAAACCTGCTTAACTTTTGTAAGTAAGGTGCAATGAATGAGCCTGCCAAATTTAAGCCATCTGCCTCCACAGCAAGTTGGAGAATTAGTGATGAGTTAGTGATGAGTGAGTGAGGGCTTTGCCTTTTCAAAACAAAACCTGCTTAACTTTTGTAAGTAAGGTGCAATGAATGAGCCTGCCAAATTTAAGCCGTCTGCCTCCACGGCAAGTTGGAGAATTAGTGATGAGTGAGTGAGTGAGTGAGTGAGGGCTTTGCCTTTTCGAAACGAAACCTGCTTAACTTCTGTAAGTAAGGTGCAATGAATGAGCCTGCCAAATTTAAGCCGTCTGCCTCCACGGCAAGTTGGAGAATTAGTGATGAGTGAGGCAAGTTGGAGAATTAGTGATGAGTGAGTGAGTGAGTGAGGGCTTTGCATTTTCGAAAAGAAACCTGCTTAACTTTTGTAAGTAAGGTGCAATGAATGAGCCTGCCAAATTTAAGCCGTCTGCCTCCACGGCAAGTTGGAGAATTAGTGATGAGTGAGGCAAATTGGAGAATTGGTGATGAGTGAGTGAGTGAGTGAGGGCTTTGCCTTTTCGAAACGAAACCTGCTTAACTTTTGTAAGTAAGGTGCAATGAATGAGCCTGCCAAATTTAAGCCGTCTGCCTCCACGGCAAGTTGGAGAATTAGTGATGAGTGAGTGAGTGAGTGAGGGCTTTGCCTTTTCGAAACAAAACCTGCTTAACTTTTGTAAGTAAGGTGCAATGAATGAGCCTGCCAAATTTAAGCCGTCTGCCTCCACGGCAAGTTGGAGAATTATTGATGTGTGAGGCAAGTTGGAGAATTAGTGATGAGTGAGTGAGTGAGTGAGTGAGGGCTTTGCCCTTTCGAAACGAAACCTGCATAACTTTTGTAAGTAAGGTGCAATGAATGAGCCTGCCAAATTTAAGCCATCTGCCTTCACGGCAAGTTGGAGAATTAGTGATGAGTGAGGCAAGTTGGAGAATTAGTGATGAGTGAGTGAGTGAGTGAGTGAGGGCTTTGCCTTTTCGAAACGAAACCTGCTTAACTTTTGTAAGTGAGGTGCAATAAATGAGCCTGCCAAATTTAAGCCATCTGCCTCCACGGCAAGTTGGAGAATTAGTGATGAGTTAGTGATGAGTGAGTGAGTGAGTGAGGGCTTTGCCTTTTCGAAACGAAACCTGCTTAACTTATGTAAGTAAGGTACAATCGATGAGCCTGCCAAATTTAAGCCGTCTGCCTCCACGGCAAGTTGGAGAATTAGTGATGAGTTAGTGATGAGTGAGTGAGTGAGTGAGTGAGGGCTTTGCCTTTTCGAAACAAAACCTGCTTAACTTTTGTAAGTAAGGTGCAATGAATGAGCCTGCCAAATTTAAGCCGTCTGCCTCCACAGCAAGTTGGAGAATTAGTGATGTGTGAGGCAAGTTGGACAATTAGTGGTGAGTGAGTGAGTGAGGGCTTTGCCTTTTCGAAACGAAACCTGCTTAACTTTTGTAAGTAAGGTGCAATGAATGAGCCTGCCAAATTTAAGCCGTCTGCCTCCACGGCAAGTTGGAGAATTAGTGATGAGTGAGGCAAGTTGGAGAATTAGTGATGAGTTAGTGATGAGTGAGTGAGTGAGTGAGGGCTTTGCCTTTTCAAAACGAAACCTGCTTAACTTTTGTAAGTAAGGTGCAATGAATGAGCCTGCCAAATTTAAGCCGTCTGCCTCCACGGCAAGTTGGAGAATTATTGATGAGTTAGTGATGAGTGAGTGAGTGAGTGAGTGAGGGCTTTGCCTTTTCAAAACAAAACCTGCTTAACTTTTGTAAGTAAGGTGCAATGAATGAGCCTGCCAAATTTAAGCCGTCTGCCTCCACGGCAAGTTGGAGAATTAGTGATGAGTGAGGCAAGTTTGGAGAATTAGTGTGAGTGAGTGAGTGAGTGAGGGCTTTCTTTTCGAAACGAAACCTGCTTAACTTTTGTAAGTAAGGTGCAATGAATGAGCCTGCCAAATTTAAGCCGTCTGCCTCCACGGCAAGTTGGAGAATTAGTGATGAGTGAGGCAAGTTGGAGAATTAGTGATGAGTGAGTGAGTGAGTGAGTGAGGGCTTTGCCTTTCGAAACGAAACCTGCTTAACTTTTGTAAGTAAGGTGCAATGAATAGGCCTGCCAAATTTAAGCCGTCTGCCTCCACGGCAAGTTGGAGAATATATGAGTGAGGCAAGTTGGAGAATTAGTGATGAGTTAGTGATGAGTGAGTGAGTGAGTGAGTGAGGGCTTTGCCTTTTCAAACAAACCTGCTTAACTTTTGTAAGTAAGGTGCAATGAATGAGCCTGCCAAATTTAAGCCGTCTGCCTCCACGGCAAGTTGAGAATTAGTGATGATGAGGCAAGTTGGAGAATTAGTGATGATGAGTGAGTGAGTGAGGGCTTTGCCTTTTCGAACGAAACCTGCTTAACTTTTGTAAGTAGGTGCAATGAATGCCTGCCAAATTTAACCGTCTGCCTCCACGGCAAGTTGGAGAATTAGTGATGAGTGAGGCAAGTTGGAGAATTAGTGATGATGAGTGAGTGAGTGAGTGAGGCTTGCCTTTTCGAAACGAAACCTGCTTAACTTTGTAAGTAAGGTGCAATGAATGAGCCTGCCAATTTAAGCCGTCTGCCTCCACGGCAGTTGGAGAATATGATGAGTTATGATGAGTGAGTGAGAGGGTGAGGGCTTTCCTTTTCGAAACGAAACCTGCTTAACTTTTGTAAGTAAGGTGCAATGAATGAGCCTGCCAAATTTAAGCCGTCTGCCTCCACGGCAAGTTGGAGAATTAGTGATGAGAGTGATGAGTGAGTGAGGGAGTAAGGGCTTTGCCTTTTAAAACGAAACCTGCTTAACTTTTGTAAGTAAGGTGAAATGAATGAGCCTGCCAAATTTAAGCCGCCTGCCTCCACGCATTGGAGAATTAGTGATGAGTTAGTGATGAGTAGTGAGTGAGTGAGTGAGGGCTTGCCTTTTCGAAAACGAACCCTGCTTAACTTTTGTAAGCAAGGTGCAATGAATGAGCCTGCCAAATTTAAGCTGTCTGCCTCCACGGCAAGTTGAGAATTAGTGATGAGTTAGTGATGAGTGAGTGGAGTGAGTGAGGGCTTTGCCTATTCGAAACGAAACCTGCTTACTTTGTAAGTAAGGTGCAATGAATGAGCCTGCCAATTTAAGCCGTCTGCCTCCGCAAGTTGGAGAATAAGTGATGAATGAGGCAAGTTGAAGAATTAGTGATGAGTGAGTGAGGGTGGCAAGTTGGAGAATAGTGATGAGTGAGTGGTGAGTGAGTGAGGGATTTGCCTTTTCGAAACGAAACATGCTTAACTTTTGTAAGTAAGGTGCAATGAATCAGCCTGACAAATTTAAGCCGTCTGCCTCAATGGCAAGTTGGAGAATTAGGGGCATATAAAGCACCGAAATAGAACCAAAAAATTACCGCCGCACACATCGCGTCCGCGAAAATGCGCTATCGCCGTATTTATAACGGCGAGCGCCATTCCCGCGATATGTATCGCGGCCGCGATGTGCTGCGGTAATTTTAAGCCCCTATACAGTATCGCCGCGAATGGACTTAAAATCCCTTCCCGACGCCCACACCCCCCGCGGCCGCTTCCCAGCAGCCCCTCCCAACCCGTTCCCCGCTCGCGGCAATCTCGGAACGGAAGGCTAGGAGGGGCTGCCGGGAAGGGCCGCAGCAGGTGGTCGCGACCACCCACCGCGCACCCTCCCCGCAACACCTCCAACCCCCCGCCCCGGCCTCTCCCGGGGAGGGGAAGGGAGGGAGCCGCTGGGAGGGGTGGAAGCTCCTCCAGCGGGGCCCTGTGAAGGGCCTTTGGGGCTTAGGGGGTCCCACAGACGACCGGACCCCCCTCCCCGGCCCTAGTAAGGGCCTTTGCGGCATTACACAAGTGCCCTTCGGCTCTGACAGAGCCCTTTGGGGCTTAAGGGGTCCCGCAGCTCGAACCGGACCCCCCTCCCGGCCCTTTAAGGCCCTTGGCGGCCTGCAGTGCCTTTGGCGGGGTCCCGCAGCTCGAAACCGGGACCCCCAGTGCGGCTCTTAAGAGCCTGGGCGGCGTCTTCTTTCTTCCAGTCCCGGCGACACCAGCTCCGCCGAGGCCCGCCCCCCGAGAGGTACACCTGCGGCCGCCAGGGGTGAGTTAGTGATGAGTGAGTGAGAGAGTGAGGGCTTTGTCTTTTCGAAAAGAAACCTGCTTAACTTTTGTAAGTAAGGTGCAATGAATGAGCCTGCCAAATTTAAGCCATCTGCCTCCACGGCAAGTTGGAGAATTAGTGATGAGTTAGTTGATGATGAGTGAGGGAGTGAGGGGCTTTGCCTTTTTGAAACGAAACCTGCTTAACTTTTGTAAGTAAGGTGCAATGAATGAGGCTGCCAAATTTAAGCCGCCTGCCCCACGGCAAGTTGGAGATTAGTGATTAGTTAGTGATAGTGAGTGAGTGAGTGAGTGAGGGCTTTGCCTTTTCGAAACGAAACCTGCTTAACTTTTGTAAGCAAGGTGTAATGAATGAGCCTGCCAAATTTAAGCTGTCTGCCTCCACGGCAAGTTGGAGAATTAGTGATGAGTTGTGATGAGTAGTGAGTGAGTGAGGGCTTTGCCTTTTCAAAACAACCTGCTTAACTTTGTAAGAAGGTGTAATGAATGAGCCTGCCAAATTTAAGCTGTCTGCCTCCACGGCAAGTTGGAGAATTAGTGATGAGTGTAGTGATGAGTGATGGAGTGAGTGAGTAGGGCTTTGCCTTTTCGAAACGAAACCTGCTTAACTTTTGTAAGTAAGGTGATGAATGAGCCTGCCAAATTTAGCTGTCTGCCCCACGGCAAGTTGGAGAATTAGTGATGATTAGTGATGAGTGAGTGAGTGAGTGAGTGAGTGAGTGAGGGCTTTGCCTTTTCAAACAAAACTGCTTAACTTTTGTAAGTAAGGTGCAATGATGACCTGCCAAATTTAAGCCGTCTGCCTCCACGGCAAGTTGGAGAATAGTGATGAGTGAGGCAAGTTGGAGAATTATGGATGAGTGAGTGGTGAGGGCTTTGCCTTTTCGAAACGAAACCTGCTTAACTTTTGTAAGTAAGGTGCAATGAATGAGCCTGCCAAATTTAAGCCGTCTGCCTCCACGGCAAGTTGGAAATTAGTGATGAGTAGGCAAGTTGGAGAATAGTGATGATGAGTGAGTGAGTGAGTGAGGGCTTTGCCTTTTTCGAAACGAAACCTGCTTAACTTTTGTAAGTAAGGTGCAATGATGAGCCTGCCAAATTTAAGCCGTCTGCCTCCACGGCAAGTTGGAGAATTAGTGATGATTTAGTGATGAGTGAGTGAGTGAGTGAGGGCTTTGCTTTTCGAAACGAAACCTGCTTAACTTTTGTAAGTAAGGTGCATGAATGAGTCCTGCCAAATTTAAGCCGTCTGCCTCCACGGCAGTGGGAGAATTATTGATGATTAGTGATGAGTAGTGAGTGAGTGAGTGAGGGCTTTGCCTTTTGAAACGAACCTGCTTAATTTTGTAAGTAGGTGCAATAATGAGCCGCCAAATTTAGCCGTCTGCCTCAACGCAAGTGGAGAATTAGTGATGATTGAGGCAAGTTGGAGAATTGTGATGAGTGAGTGAGTGAGGGCTTTGCCTTTTCGAAACGAAACCTGCTTAACTTTGTAAGTAAGGTGCAATGAATGAGCCTGCCAAATTTAAGCCTCTCGCCTCCACGGCAAGTTGTGTAGATTAGTGATGAGTGAGATTGAGTGAGGCTTTGCCTTTATACGAAACGAAACCTGCTTAACTTTTGTAAGAAGGTGCAATGAATGAGCCTGCCAAATTTAAGCCGTCTGCCTCCACGGCAAAGTTGGAGAATTAGTGGTGAGTGAGTGAGTGAGAGTGAGGGCTTTGCCTTTTCGAAACGAAAATGCTTAACTTTTTTAAGTAAGGCGCAATGAATGAGCCTGCCAAATTTAACCCGTCTGCCTCCACGGCAAGTTGGAGATATTGATGAGTGAGTGATTGAGTGAGGGGCTTTGCCTTTTCGAAACGAAACTGCTAACTTTTGTAAGTAAGGTGCAATGAATGAGCCTGCCAAATTTAAGCCGTCTGCCTCCACGGCAAGTTGGAGAATTAGTGATGAGTGAGGCAAGTTGGAGAATTAGTGATGAGTGAGTGAGTGAGGGCTTTGCCTTTTGGAAACGAAACCTGCTTAACTTTTGTAAGTAAGGTGCAATGAATGAGCCTGCCAAATTTAAGCCGTCTGCCTCCACGGCAAGTTGGAGAATTAGTGATGAGTGAGGCAAGTTGGAGAATTAGTGATGAGTGAGTGAGTGAGTGAGGGCTTTGCATTTTCGAAAAGAAACCTGCTTAACTTTTGTAAGTAAGGTGCAATGAATGAGCCTGCCAAATTTAAGCCGTCTGCCTCCACAGCAAGTTGGAGGAATTAGTGATGAGTGAGTGAGTGAGTGAGTGAGGGTTTGCCTTTTATTAGTATAGATAATGGGGATTTTACACTAGGGGAGGGAGAAAAAAACGGGAGGGAGAGGGATGGAGAGGAAGGGGGGGGGGGGAGACAAGCGCAGGATGAGTCACTGGGAGCTTCTACACTGCAATTTTCTGGCTTTGGAGGGGCACAGCATGGCAACCATAAGGAGCTGGGATGTAAGGTAAGAATTTTTGTACACTACAGAGTGGGCGTCAGTATGGGGTTAAATTTGAGTTTTGGGGTGGACTGCCCTGTAATACATACAAAAAATAGAAGCCTAGTGCACATCCAACTAATTTGCTTACATTTAACGTTACCAGTGAATTTGCGACTTAAAAAGCCTGCCAGTGAATTTAAAGCAATTAGTTCAATAACTTGTCCAAATTATTTTAAGCCCAGAAACCACGTCACGGTTTGCTTTATTCTGCTAGGTCCTAACCTTTAACCTTAGTAAATTTTACCTTCGTAAGAGACGTAATTCTCAAACTTTATCTTAGTAACAGTACCTGCCTTTAATGAGAAGAAAATCCCTGTCGCTCGTTCGCTTACTGTCTTGGGACTGACTCTCCAGCTTTAAGTACTTGAACACATGGGCCACTGTGGGTGGAGCACAACGAACAAACCTATGACTAAACATTTTTTAGAACTAACATGATAATACGCAGTTTAAATATATGGCAATTAACCATCTACCGTTACCACGCCGAGAAGGCGATAGATCTAAAAAATTACTCCAACGGGAGGCATTTTGGATTTGAACTCTAAATACAATTAATCCATATGGATTAAATGAAAATGTTTCGTACAGATGTTTCTTGAGTGAACGTTTCTTGAGTGAACGTTGATCCCATGTACATAATTAGTTACTTTCTTATTGGAAACTGTTCTGAGGAACCATATTTGATTATGTCAGTGTTAACATTATAGCTTTTAGCATGGATTTTGTAGTTGTATCACTCAGCACAGGAATAATTGATATACTTTTTAATCTTTTAGCTGTGACTTAGTGCACCTTGTATTTAAGAATTGGCTCGGATTAGAGGCACTATTTTTAGCACTTTAAAGTGAGGGTTAGCACTTTATAGTGAGGTAAAAGCAATTTATAATACAGCACTTTATAAGACAGCACTTTATGATAGAGCACTTTATTCTATGCACTTGAAACACAGCACTGGTTTAAAGTGTCAGTTTTAATATGACACTATAGAAGCACTTAAAGGGCAGTCTCACTTTCTGTGGTGACTAATTATGTAAATTAATGATGTCACATACTCCATATTTAAGTTTTACACAGTGTGTTGTACCACATGACTTGATAAAGGCCCCAAGCACAGGGCCGAAATGTTGCCACTTTTGTGTTAATAAAAGTTATTGGAAAAATCCCTGGAGTGCTCCTGTATTTTTATTTGAAAATCAATAGGAAGCACCCGGGTCATTTTTATTCATCTGTTCCCTGAATAATGCACAAACAGAGAAAGTACCCTCCCACAGGACATGACATCATCACATTCCCCCACATTACATATATATCATACAGGTTTCTCAAATATGTACAGAAGGGCCACAATCCATAATCATCCCATCCTTGTAATATTAAGACACCCTTCTATCTATATCCCAATGTAGATTTTAAAATTTTCACTCCATTAATTTATGGACATTCCCTTTAATGGGGAGGGTAAGTATTGGTGGATGGTTTCAATCTTTCCTTTTATAGAATCTTCCAGTGGATCTCCTCTTGGTTGGTTTCTATTGGCTGGAGGGAGATGATATATTTAGGCTCTGCACAGCAAATATATTTCACTGTAGTGTTTTGGACTGCAACACTCTATACAATGTTATTATTAATATAGCAAAAGAGCCCCAAACCCTGGATTTAAGTAAAAAAGGTTAGAAGTTAGGACCTTCCAGACTGGGGTTACCTTGATGTGGTTGGAAGGCTTTTCATTCATGTGGTCACAGTAATGTATACTAAAACCCCTTTGTTTATAAAGTATGCCAGTGTGCAGTTAATATGATATTGTATGGGGCCTAGGAATATGCATTGATTATCTTTTCTATGTTTGTATAAATGTTTGACCAGATCAGTAGCACTTCCGCTAAATGTAGTTGTAAATTAGCCTAATTGGAGTGCTTCCACAATCACGATAGCATGAGTGCTTTCCTGATATACATGGTGGTATCATATGAACGGCACCCGGGCAAGTGACGATGCAGAATCAGGACTGCCTTCTTTGATACACAGTAATATATATTGGTGGATGTGTACTGAGTAGCACCAGGGCATCGCTAGGTGGTGAGTGGAGTGCGGTCATATTGACTGATATATATATATATATATATATATATATATATATATAATCGCCAACCACAGGTCCTCAATTAGGGGGGCTGAGAAAATAGTTGAAGGTGGAAATGTGAAGGGCCAAGAGCTATCAGTAGCCAGACATTTTTCAAACATAGTATTGCCAGCCTTAAGTGGATGGCAATAGATCAAGTTCCCGAAAATGACAGATGTGGAGATCGGGGGCAACTATTACTCAGATGAGAAGCAAGGTGGATCCATAGCTGGTCTGGCCCCTGCTCAGGTATTCCCATAGGGGATGCTCTGTTTAAGAATGCCCTGCTTAGGATGCTCTCCTTACAAGAGGTACCATGGTTGTAGGGAAACACTCCTGTTGAGGTAGTGACTTTTTAGGTGTACCGGACCCGGTGGTCACTTTGAGCCTTTTCCCTGCAGGGTAGATCTCTTAAGCCAGCAGAGGTATTTATGTTTCTGCACAGGATTACTTATTTTTCATACTGGACTGTCATCATTGGGGTTATTTGTGCGTGTTTTAATGAAGGGAGGGAAAGGGGCTGATGGGGTGTGTGTCATGGTGGGACTTATGTGATGTGTGTCTATTTAAGGATATGACAACATTATTACACTTTGCCTGACGACGGTCACATGATGACCGAAACGCGTAGCTGAAGCGTGTTTTAATATATTAATACATGTTACTTTTTATTCAAGACCCGAGAGTGCACTTTGTTTGGATTTATGTGCTTATGTTTTGGTAGTAGCACCTGGGCAATTGAGTTATCGAGCAGGAGTGCGATCTTTTTGGAATATATATATATATATATATATATATATATATATATATCTCCCTTCCTTCTTATTCTATAAGAATATTTATAGAATATGGGGGTTTGCAACTGCCAAAAGCAAGTTTCCTGTGAGTGGAAACAAACCAAACTGAGTGGAACCTGTTACATTCCCTTATTTTAAAGGACCTTGCTCTTAAGGTCCTTGGTTTGTGCAAAAGTGTGTAAATTAGGATTGTTTGTGCTGATAGTGTGCTGTGATAAGGACTGTGTTTTCAGTGAGTAGATAAATCTTTCTTTTTTCCAGTTAAAGGGGTGCACTGGGCTTCTATATTCTAGAATTGCACCTGTTGTAGTTACAAACAGGTGTGGAAGGGTTAGTAAGTGTTTTGTTTTTTCCCCTCTCTTCCTGTCTCTTGCACTGATTGATGTGGGGGCTAGGGCCAATTAGTAAAATAGGATTCCCATAGGTTGGATAGTGGTTTGCAACTGCCAAAAGCAAGTTTCCTCTAAGGGGAAGCTGTTACAGTCCCTTGATCTAAAGGACCTTGCTCTTAAGGACATAGAAAACAAGGAAGGACATTAAAACAAGAAGGACAATAAAACAAGGTTGGCGTGTCACTGTGCTGGTGTTGTGTATTATAAGGGACAGTTTTGTCGATACATTGCAATGTGCATCCTTACATGTATAATAACCTGGAGCAGACATTCCAGGGGTCCTATGTCTGTGTCAGATGTGAATGGGTTGCCCATTTGGAAACTGAGGTGGAGATTGTAAGGGGATAGCTTGCAGCATTGCAGGGATTGGCTAATCTGGGGGAACAGCAGGCACTGACTGGGGCCAGTATAGAGGTGGGAAGAAGTGGGACAGGGAAGGTTGAGGGGGGAGTTAGTTTTGTTAGGGATACTAGGGAAAGTGGGGGATGGAAGAGTAGGGTTGCTTCTTCCCAGCTTGCCCATCCCAACAGATGGAACAGGCTAATCCCTTGAGCACCCAGGGGACTGCCATCTCTGATACAAGGGAGGGAGGAAGAACTTAGGAGCAGGAATGACAGGCATGTGGTAGCGGTAGGGGACTACAAGGAAGGTAGATAGGGTAATCTGCTGCAAAGACCCTACATGCCGAGCTGTGTGTGGCCTGCCTTGTGCTAGGGTTCGGCATGTGGTATAACTTGTAGACAGATTATTCGGTGGGACCAGGGGTAACCCAGCGGTCTTGGTTCAAATTGGGGCCAATGACAAAGCTAGAGGAGGAGGTGAGGTCCTTAAACATGATTTCCGAGTGTTAGGGGCCAAGTTAAAAGCAAGGACCTCCAGGCTAGTGTTTTCAGAAATAGTACTGCAACCACGTGCTATGCTAGGGAGGCATCAGGAGCTTAGGACCATTAATGGGTGGCTAAGAGGGTGGTGTAAGGAAGAAGGGTTTGGGCTTATAGATAACTGGGCATAATTTGCTGTCGGCTAGAGGCTCTTTAGTAGGGATGGGTTGCACCTCACTGATGGTGGTGCAGCTGTTTTGGCTAGAGGGTTGGAGGAGACTTTAAACTAGGTTTAGGGGGGAGGGTTATTAGCAGTCTCACTAGGATAGATAGCCCAGGAGAAAAGCAGGGTGTAGATAGGCCAGTGGTGGGTGGAAAGGGAGGTGGGGCTAGCATAGGGGGTAGGGAGGCATTTGTATTAAAGTGTATAAATAAATTACAGGATCATAATCTAAAATGTATGTTTGCAAATGCGAGAAGCCTGGCTGACAAAATGGGTGAATTGGTGATAATGTCGTTGAATGAAAAGTATGATGTAATAGGTATATCAGAAACGTGGTTGAACAGTTCTCACAACTGGGCTGTCAATTCAGAAGGATACTCCTTGTTAAGGCAGGATAGAGAATAAAGGAAAAGTGGAGGAGTATGTTAATGTTTAAAAAGAAATGAACGTCCACTGGAAGACAGTTCCATAGCTTTACCGTTCTTACAGTGTCAAACACACTTGTAACTTAGACTTTGACACTGTGGATTTTTTGGGATCTACGTATTTTTAAGACTGAGGTGGGATTGGGAGCTACCCTGTATAGGAAGCCCACAGACAAAATTTCTCTTCTTTATGCGTCCAGTTGCCATATATATATATATTTTGCGGGTTCTTTGGAACAATACTGACGGTCGTCGTGCAGATATGCAACTGGATGACATGTATAACAGGCTAGTTGACAGGGGCTATCCCAACGCCATGCTGGATCTACCACCATGGGGCATTACTCTGTAGGGGTAGTTGAGAAACGTGATAAGGGACTGGTCCTAGATTTTTGTACTACATACACACCTCAAAGCAATCAAATGAGAGCTGTGACTGAAAAATATTGGGATCTGGTTGTAAAGGACAAACATCTTCCTTTCCAGAATACCCGACTTAGACATACGTACAGGAGGGGACGTAATTTGGCTAGCTATTTGATACGGACCAATGTAACACCTCCACCCGCTGTGAAGGGTGGATCCGCCAATTTTTGTCCAATTCTAGACTGGGCTGCTACAGGTGTCCGGACTGCATCACCTGCCGGTCCATGTTTACTGGCAAGGATTTTGCTCATCCGCATAATGGACGCAGAATAGCTATTAGACAGAGGTTTTCCTGTTATAGTAGATGCATAATTTATTTTATAGTTTGTACGTGTGGGCTGTACTACATAGGTAAGACTAGAATATCTTTCAAAGAACGGATGGCTAACTACCGTTCCTCTGTCAGACAAGCTCTTAACATGAGCGAATCTGTAGTATCTAACTGTAAATTTGGTGACCTGTCGGTTGAGCTGCATTTTAAGACAATGGGCCATCCATTATCATCCCTTAGGTGCATGATTTTTGATGGGCTCGGTGCCCGGGACATACTGTCCAACATTGATCACGATAAGGTGTTGTTACAGAAGGAAGCTCGATGGATACATCGACTTGAGACGCTAGCACCTAAGGGGTTAAATGACCAATTCTCATTGCATTGTTTTTTGTGAGTACTGATGAGATAGATACATTGTGTCTTCTCTTAATTATGTCTATGCAGCCCCTTGCCTTTTGATATGTTGTTACTTGTTACTTAGTTTCTGTAGCAGCTGTATTCAATTTCCCCTCTGTTCCCTGGATTTATATATACAGTGACATTTTGTAGCTGGGTTACAGCTATGTAACTTTTGTGCATAATGTTTTTATTTATTTTTAATTGTTTTTAATTGTTGTTACTTTTTTTGTATATTTTCCTTCTCACAGTGGGCTGGGTGTTCAGGGTATGAAGATGGGTTACGCACATAGTACGTCACATCCTGAGGACGGCTTGGCTCTGAGCCGAAACGCGTTGATGTTACAGCGTTTTTAAACATGCTTCAAAAAAAGTTTATGTTTTATCAAGTCCTGCGAGTGCCTCCGCTATTTGCTCCATTTGTATTCACTGGAGTGCACCCGGGCGGTATTAACTGAAGGAATGGTGTGCCGATCGCCGACCCATATATATATATATATATACACAAAAATATGCAGCTCAAACCTTTAATTATAATTACTTTTAGGTGTGATGAAATTTAATTTGGCAATTTAAATATTACACAAAAGACTCCATCACTTTACTAGACATGTAATCATAAATGAAAAGGTATAAAACTTGAACATACAAGCAAGCAGTGAGTGAATTAACCTTCACTGAGATTAAAATGGATACCTTTAGTAACAAGCATCAGTCCTAACCTAGTGAATAAAGTACAATCCCGTGGGGGGAAAAGACCATACCTGCTTCTCTCTTTATTTAATATGACTTCTTCCAGGGAACCATGTGGGCTTATAAAGCTTATAGGGAATGTCCACCCCCAAAACTATAGTTTTATATGTTATTGGCCATGATTCTAGCTTAAAAACAAGCCATCCCCAATTAAAATCCGTTCAGCCAATTTGAAGATACATACGTTTTTCCAACATGCTTTTTGCAGTCCAGGAGCAGCTCACTGTAATCCAAGCTCTCTGATGTCACCTCAAGCCATGGCTGATGTCATGAGAAAGCACTGCAGGAATGTGAGTATAGTTACGATTATTTTTTTACAATTATTTAAAAAAAATAAATAATACAGCGTTTAGGTCTTGGCAGGGGGCATTTGTCATCCTAAAAGGATTTTACGCTAGAATGCAAGGGAACAGAGGATGGATCTGGATGGTGGGAGGGGCACAAAGGGAGGCTGAAGGCACGGAAAAGGTGTGGCTTGAGGTGACCTCAGAGAGCTTGGAAAACAGTGAGCTGCTCCTCGGCTGCAAAAAGCATGTTGGAAAATAATTTACTCAGGGAGCAAGCTCTTAATTATATCCTGTTGAGTGCTGGAGTCTTTTGTGTTATATATTGTATAATATATATATATATATATATATATATATATATATATATATATATATAATATATATATGTTATATATATATAATATATATATATATATATATATAGAGAGAGAGAGGAGAGAGATGGAGAGGAGAGGAAGAGAGAGAGAGAGAGTGAGAGGGGTAAGTATACAATCACGCGCACACTGGTTTTAGCAAAATGTGTTGTTTATTAAACATGTGACGTTTTGTTACCACTCTGGTACCTTCTTCAGACAATATATTGTATATAATATATAAGTTTGTACAATTTGTTGCATGGTTCATTTTCTACCTTTAACTACTTATTGACTAGAAATCTAATTACCGGTATACGTCTTCATCAAACAAAATGTTAAAATCATCCTATACACAAATATAAGTTGCCTACAAATAAAATCATGGTGCTTAAGCATCAAATTAATAATTTAACCCTAAAAAACTGTTATTCTGTCTAGAAAAGTAGATCAAAATCTTTGGTGTTATTTTAATGGCAGTTATAATAGATGCAAAAATATGAAATTACTGCATACAAATTTCTACAAAATACTGTTGGTATTGAATGTAACTCCTTTTTTCTTCTTATGATTTTTGTAACCATTAGACACTGGAACGTTTTAAGCAAATACTGAAAGTTTCAGTGCTTTGAAATAAAAATATCAAAGAGAACAATATTTCTGTGTAAAATTTGAAGAGCTAGATATCTGCGAAATCAGGTAATAAAATGAATACAAACACAAAGTAATGGTAACATACAGGCCAGTGAACTTACATTTGCAATGTGTAAGAAGCACTGTTCTACACTAAAACCTTCTAGGGAGCATTAGCTTGAAGTTATTTTTATGAAAGCTCAAACAGACAGAGCAAAAGTAGAAATCTTATTCCGGAAATGGTTTGTGTAAAATGAAGAGAGACAGAGAGATAAAGCATTGCATCCTCAAATCTTCTGTTTTCAATGGCAGATTCCCAGTTATCTGCAAAATATTAGAATAATATCTAAGCAATGTACATATGGGATTAATTACTGAGAATTGTACATGACTTTGTTCCAGTTTTGTGTGAAATTGTGGCAGATTTGCTGTGACATTTTGTAGCTTGCTAAGAACTGCACCAATTTTTTTGTGTTGACTGTGAACCTGGTCTTAATTTTTTTTTTTTTTTGTCGATATCATTCATTATCAGTGCCCTTTGGTAAATATGGTATTCTGGGCATAGCGATCTTATTCTTGAGAACTCCCACAGTTTGGCTTTCCATCTATCAATCATGTTAATAATCTTGTTATTTCTTTCTCTGATTCAAAGTCAAACATAGTGTATAACTTAAATGTCAGAACACAGAAAACTGTTTATTACATATAATCACTCAATAGTACATTAAACATGTGCCTCTCTCTGGATATGTTTGGTTTTGTTATTATACATAAAAAACACAAGGAACCATTTCTATATTTGATTTGTATTAAATAAGCAAGTCATCACATTTTACATGGCAGTTGGAACAGAACTGTCACTCACCAGTCCGACCAAATATTTTTTTTATCTAAGCATCTTGTCAGTCAAAAGCTGATTTGAATTTTAACTGAAAGAAACAGAGACAAAAAGCCCTTAAATAAGATGTATATCATTCTATCCTAATTCACAACCAATATGTAATGCAAAGCTATAGCCAAAATATATTTGAATACAGCCATGTGAGAGGCAGAAAAGTTTGCCAGCCTTTCAATTAGCAAAGATATTGATTCTGTCTATGGCAAAATTCACCAATCAAAGCCATTTCCAAGGTAAAGATATTCTTTTTTACAAATCTCTCTTGGCAAAACCATGAAGGGTTTGAGAAAAGGACTGTATATTAAAGCGGGAAAAGCATGGCCAGAAATATGAGATATTAACACTGAAATGGGTCATCTTAAAAAAAATGGAAAAGCCTTCATTCACAATAGCAAAATGAAAGTGTTTTACAGGTAGAAAGTGCTTTGCCAGTTAATATAGCAACAAACTTCAGAACAATGAAATGCAGTGTTCTCAGTGTGAAAAATAAAAAGGAATAAAAGTATACTGAGAGAAAGTATACTAGAGAACAGCAATTCCTCTGAAAGTTCTGAACATGAAGTATGAACTACACAGTTCTGTATGATCGCAGACGTCCCCAAAGAGGTGTAGATATCACAGCATAAAAACAAACTAAATAGTATGTCTTTATATGAGAAATAAATAAATAAAAATGTTTGGTGTACCTGTGAAAAGAGTCTCTCTGCCTTTCAATTGTTTTTTAGGTTACAACACAAGGGTATTGTTGCTTATTCTGTGATTCTAGTTTGAACTTTTCTTGCAAAGGCCTGTGTTTTAGCGCACCCTACTATATTAAAAATACAAATGACTGGCCTTCTAGTTTAAATAAAAGTAAATCCAGTCTTCCAAAGAATTTCTTTAATAGTATATTACTAACTACAGTATATGAGTTCATCAGAAAAGGTTGAATATGACATCAATGTGTTGCATTTACCAGATAGGTCAAGATATTTTTTCACTGCAGAAATACAATTTCATAAATAAAAAAACCCAAAAAACAACAACACACGACAACCTGACCTAGAGCAATATGAATGAATACTGTATATTGTTTTGTACTGTATATTACTGTATACTGTGTATTGTTTTATAAACTGAATAGCTTAATTCCATTGCACTGCTGATTGTTTTCTATGATCAACTACAGCCCAGCAACTTATTCATTTTTGATTAACATTAAATATAAACAGTTTAGAGAACTATAAACTGATAACAACAGTAATAGCAGTCTCAATGACATAGCATCTCAATGAGAGTGAAGACAATACATAGCTGTAAAGTAGCCCACTGTAAATTGCCACCTTCAGTCCTCTTCTTGTAGCCACAGGCACCTGCTCATTATTTCTGTAATCTTTCCTCACTTTTACTGAGAGTGAGGCAAAATTTTTTGTTGTTTTTTTTTTTGCAAATCAGAACCCATTGAAGCCTAAAATATAATGAATTTTATACAGCACTCAGAAGTTCAAACTTAAAGTGTATACAGTATTCATTAAATATGCTCAGCTTTTGCTATGAGAAATGAAAGTGCAATCAACCTTGATGTGTTTGGAAGGCTTTTGATTTTTATGCCAATATAAAACAAGTACACTCACTGGTGCACTGGATCCTAAGATTAGCAGCCATGTAGCAATATTTATGAACAAAAAAAACAGACAAACCAGGAACATGATTCAGATCAAAAAGGACCATAATCCTAAATTTAATGTGTCATTCGAACACACACTCTTATTCAGTGGTGGGTCTAATTATTATTCTAATGTTGGCCCATTTCTGAAATGTAGCGAGTGGCTGTGTAAGTCAGTAAATTGAAGACTATCTTCCTTTTTTATCTGCAGCGGGTGCCTGGTCTATTTTTGTTATTTTATTTTTAGTATCAATAAGTAGCTAAAACCAATTTGTTTTTTATGTATTCAAATACACAGACCGTAAAATACTATGTGCTCCTTGGAGTGTCCATTGCTCCAGTTTTGTTATTTGTTTGTTTATGTTTGTTATGTTAGGTCAGTGCCTGCTGCCTTTGAGCATACAGTACAGGCTACTATCTATTTAAAATGTTCTAATGGGTATGTATTTTTTTAATACTTATTATCCTAGATGTTATACCTTCTGGGGATTGACTTAAGTTTACCACTTCTGTGAGTTTGCTGTATACTTGTAGTTCACAGCTTAAACGGCATGGCCAACCCCCACATTTCAAAATTTAAATACAGATAGAGTACCCCCAAAACCCAAAACAATAATACTCACACAGCCCAATAGTGCTGTTAGAAAGAGATAAGCTGCAAAATCCCTGGCTACATCATCTGACACTGTGCTATTCCCCTGTCCAGGGGGGGGGGGTGCAGAGCATACTTACATTAGACCTAATGCTGGGAAATAGAGGAAGTACCTAGACTGAGGCAGTTGAAATGGGGCACTATTAATGCAACCAGAGATTGGTCACATGGGTACAAGATGGTGAAAGAAGTAAGCGTTCAGTAAGTTATACTGATAAACATTTCCAGCAATATATCTTCTCACAAGTACAGATAGACTGGAACGAATCGTAGATCTAGAGGATTTTGCGGAATTCTGCACTGCAGAATCAATTCTGATTGGATACAATCAGATTCTTTCAGAAAGGATTTGATTGGTATACTAACCAATAAGATTCTTTTCCAATCATAATTGGTTACAATGAGATTCTTTCTGAAAGAATCTGACTGGTTAGTATACTAATCAAATTCTTTTCCACTCAGAATTGATTACTGAAATATGTATTTTTTTAAATCTTTCATTGGGCCGAGGCCACACTACAGCTCACACTCCAGTAACAAGCACACGTACGATTCAAATGCTTAATCAGAGCGCATGCAAAAATGCGGATTACAGCGACACAACAATTGGTCCACACTAGTGTGCGCTTTTGTGCACAGATGTGGTCTAGCCCTTTATCCAAATGTTTATTGCATATTGTTTTGAAAACTTCTCCAAGAAATGTTTACCATGTGGTGTTTTAGTAGATGTAATCATTTAATGACAGCAAGAGTTAAAATACATTTGTTTGAAAAATATTATTCTCCCTCTTTACAAGGCACTGGTAAGGCCTCATTTGGAATATGTGGTGCAGTTTTGGAATCCCATATCAGAGGACTCGTGGACATCCTTTAAGGTTGGAAGAAAATAAGTTTCATCATCAGGTTAGGAAAGGTTTCTTTACAGTGAGAACGGTGAAACTGTGGAACTGTCTTCCAGCAGATATGGTAATGGCAAGTTCATTTATAGCTTTAAAAATGGCCTGGATAAATTTCTAAAACTAAAAAATATTGAGAACTACTGCTATTAATACATTTACTGTAGATCTGTTTTTTTTAGCTGTTTTTTTTGCCTTCCTCTGGATCAACTGTGCTGAAGGGTTAAATGTCTTTATTCAACCTCAATTACTATGTTATTATGTAAACCAGCGGGAGAGGATGAGGCCCCAGGCTGCAGCCAACAAAGTGCAATCTAGTGAAATAAATGTTTTTTAAAATCTTTCACTAATCCAGTTTTTCATTGCATATTTTTTGTTCAAGAATTATCCAAGAAATGCTCACTACGCAGTGTTTTAGGAAAGGCCAGCCCTCCAGCCACTCCACCACCACTTGAAGCTGCAGCAGTGAATACCCCTAGTGGCAGCCAAAATCGTAAGTGAACCCTATAAATGTTAATGAAATGTTAACCACATACAAGACTATGTAATATCTTTATTTTCCCCACTTACAAATGTTTTTGTATGTAGCTCAGAGCTAGTGATGCTAAACCAAGAACATTAGATTTTGTGCCACAATTTAGCAAAAAAACGAATGCTCTTTTTATGGCGGTGTTATGTCCGGCTGTTTATCTGTCACTCCCCATGATGCAATAATATCGCTTAAAAGGTAAAGTTTAGTGCAAATACATACATTTTAAGAAAAAAGAGCAGTATTTTTCCATCCCAATGACCTTAAACAGCGCATTCAGCATTTTGACTGTGTATAATTAAATGATTCAGAAATACTATATCTGTTGTATTCAATTAGATCAACTGGACTTGAAGTTTAGTTCTTGAAGACGTTTCGCTAGTCATCCGACTGGCTTTCTCAATTCAGAATGACTTGTACAAGAATCTGTGGCAATTATGTACCCTGGAAAATCCCAATTAGCATATCACAGCCAGGTGTTAAGGGTGTGATTGGATAGTGGCTAAGAGGTGTTATAGGACCAGAGTAAGGTGGTTAAAACAGCATTGTACATGGCAGACAGTTGGTGTCGAACCCCCCCACCTCTATTTAGGCGTGTTTCTTTATTTTCACATAAATGGCCTCCTTAACACCTCTCTTGAACCAGTCAGGTTCCTTCGCCATAGTGTTAATTACAATCTTCAAAGGTCCTTTATCCTTAAGATGCAGGTACACGGCTGAGTCCTGACCCAGGACTCAGCCGTGTACCTGCATCTTAAGGATAAAGGACTGCCATAGTAATGGATAAGTAGATCAGTAGGTGTGTGTATCTGTGTCGGGTTGAGAGTTAAAAAAAAACAACTTTTTTGATGATTGGTCAAAATTAGTTTTTATGACTTTAGTTACCCTTTAAGTATGTCTGCAACAGTAATGGAGGGGTAGGTCAGTAGCTGTGTATACCTGTATCACGTTGGGGGTTAAAAAAACAAAGTTTTTTGATTATTCATCAAAATTTGTTTTTTTGACTTTAAATTATGGCTTCCACAGTAATGGATAAGTAGATCAGTAGGTGTGTGTACCTGGGTCTGGTTGAGGGGTATGTCTTTTTTGTGTTTACAACCATAAAACTATTTTTTATTGAGGATAAATCTAAATTATTTTTTTTTACTTTAGTTACCCTTTAAATATGGCTGCCACCGTAATGGATAAGTAGATTAGTAGGTGTGTGTACCTGGGTCTGGTTGAGGGAGTATGTCTTTTTGTGTTTATAACCATAAAACTATGTTTTATTGAGGATAAATCTAAATTAGTTTTTTTGACTTTAGTTACCCTTTAAATATGGCTTCCATGGAAATGGAAAGGTAGGTCAGTAGGTAGGTGTACCTGGGTCTGTGTGGGTTGGTTATCACCATTTGTATTTATGACCATGAAAAAAACTGTTTTGAAATATCCACATTTGAGTATTTTTACCATTATTGTCTATGGGAAAAAATGTCTGGAAAATCGCCGATAATGCCGTATCGCTTTCGCGGATTCCTTATCTAGAAGATAGCACACTTCTCCTATATGCCCTGCACGTCTGTACCGAATTTCATGTCTCTAGCTCAAAAACTGTGGGAGGAGATGCGGTCCAAATAAGCGGAAGAAAAAAAAGAAGAAGAAGAAGAAATAGAAAGAACAGTAATTTGGCTTTATCAAGCAAAACTAATAAACAAAACCCTTGCACCATAGCGCTGGCTATACAATTCAAGCTATCTATCGTTGGGAAGCTACACGCATAAATAACAAAATAGAAAAACAAATGAATTCAGTTCCAAACACAGTGTCTTACTTGTAAGGTTCTGATTTCTCCCTCCACAGTTCCCTGTCTCTGTGCAGATAGAGAGAGAGAGTGACACACCCCAGACTCTTGTTTAACAGTCCTGAGTAGCACAGGTGTAACATCTACCTGGCCTCTAAGGGCTTAATCAAAGAGCTGTGCAGGATTACCAGTGGAATGGAACAAACAGCCCACCCGCTTTCCATTTGTTCCAGATCCAGAGACCCTAAATTGTCTGTGCGAATTCAACCTGTGTTTGTATTTACATACACACATTTCTCTGGGCCTATTATTCCACCCTTCAGGGTAGATGCTGCTCAGCAAATCAGGAGTTATATATCTTCCCTCACTGTGACAGATCTTCTGTCACAGTGTGCTGCACTACAATTGGTTAATCGGGAAACATGTGATTCACGTTTTTTTTTGTGCACATGCTCAAATTGTGCAACATTGCAATACGCATGAAACAGTTGTACATACTAGGCTGCACTGTTTTTATACCCCTTGCTATTCCCTGCTGTTTTTTGCACAATCGATTGCACAACATTTCACAATCGCAATGCCTGAGCACACCAGAAATGCTGCTGAAGAGCTTGTACGTGCTACAGTGTAGCCTCAGCCCAAGGGCTAGGCCTTACATCTGCTTGGGGTGGCATACAAAAGTTGTTTCAGGTGACAAAAACCCTAGGGATTCCCCTGGTTAGACTGTCCTCACTAGGTGCGCTGCAATCCAGAAGCAACTGGGCAAGAGACAGGGAAAAGAGGCAGACAAGGGAAGGCAGAGCTAGGGCAGCCATAGACAACCAGGAGGGAGCAGACAAAAGACTAAAAAGGCAACAAGAAAAGGGAAAAGAACCACCAGAAAGGACAAACCTAACACAAGAAAAGAGAAAAATATGGGCAATGGTGAAATGAATGTGAAGGGTTTAAAAAGGGCAGAGGGTCAACAGGAAAATGGAAGGACAAGAGCCCAGTTTTAGGATTGGGGGATAGATGAGTTTCAACTTGATTGGATCTCTTCCGCCCAATCTGCCACTTACAACAAAGGAGGAGATGCTCCAGCGTGCGTCCATGAGGAACCAAAAGAAGCTTAACAAGCAGTGCGCAGAAGACAAACTGAGAGCACAATGGAAGAGCCAAATGTCCGGAAGACGTGGAGAGAGCTGAACCTTCACCGGCCAAAGTCAAGAATCCCCGAAGATGGTGCCCAGAATCGACGTGGGAACGCGACCCAGGTAGGCCATTATACCCCTTGCTATTGCCTGCTCTTGACATTAGTTAGCTAACTACATTACAATGTGCTCAAGCACGTGTTGTAGTGTGACCTCAATCTTACCATCTGTTTTTTATGCTCTTCGGTCATACAGGTAGTCCCTAATCAGAGTACATGCGAATCAAAATGGTAATCGCATGCGGATCAAGAAAGGAATGCAGCATGCAAAATGTGTCCCCCACATTTTGATACTCTGGCATGCGTTTCTCATGTGCTGATTGATTGAAAATCACAAATGTAAGCATGTGAGAAATGTCATTTTTGGGGATCAGAGCACTTGTGAATCGCACACGCCCGATCAACGAATCACATTGCAAACGGTCCCAGAGCACCTAATGTGGACACTTCCATTAGGCTACACTGGTGTGGGTGATTTTTAACACGCAATTGGATCGAAAATGCTACAATCTGTTAATCAGAGCTCATGCGATCCGCAACATCAGAGCACATGTGCATGTCAATGCACACTGGAAACTAAACGCTCGTATGCACTACAGTGTGGCCGCAGCCTTAGGGCTAGGCCACACCAGCCCGTTTTAACACTGGATCCGATCATGTGTTAAAAAGCGCACATAGTGCAGAGGGGCCCGAGAGGTTCTTTTACTTGTGTGCTGTGCCTACATGCCTACCTACTTAGGGGCTTGGACCTACCTACTTACTTGGGGGCTGGCTGCTTACCTACTTGTGTGCTGGGGCCTACCTACCTATTTGTGTGCTGGCTACCTAACTACCTGTGTGCTGGGGCCTACCTACCTATTTGTGTGCTGGCTACCTAACTACCTGTGTGCTGGAGCCTACCTACCAACTTGGGGGCTGGCTGCTTACCTACTTGTGTGCTGGGGCCTACCTACCTACTTGAGTGCTGGGGGCTGGGGCCTACCTACCGACTTGTGTGCTGGACATGGGGCCTACCTACCTAATTGGGGGCTGGGCCTACCTACCTACTTGTGGGCAGAGGCCTACCTACTTACTTATGTGCTGGGGACTACCTACCTACTTGTCTGCTTGATGCCCTCTTGCTGAAGAAAAGAGAAGAAGGCACCTGATAATACCATGTTTCATGGTATTGAAAGGTGTTGGCCAAAAAAATTAACTAAATGACTCTTGTTGAATTTGCCTAAATACTACTGTATAAGGCGGACAGCTGAACAGCCCATAGAATAGTCAAGTGGAATGTTACGATATAATGGTGGGGACAATGAATAATCTCAAAGAAAGCCCCCCAAAAAAGATAAAGGCCCCCACAGAGACGGCACAACCACATAATAGCCGTAAAAGAAAAATGGCGTTTATTGGTAACTCACTTAAAATCACTCCCTATGCCCCCCCCCACATATCACCCCTAAAAAATACATAACTCCCCACATAAATGAACCCACCAACCAAACTCCCAATAAAGACATACACCACCACCTCCGGGCGTCCCCGGACTAAAGGAGGGGATGAAACCTGTAAGCAGGGTATCAGGTGCAGAGTATCAGGTAAAGTCAATAGCCTAAATAGCAGATATGAAGGGTACTACAGATTTTACCAGATTGCTCTACCAAACATATATTTTGCTTAAACATTTCTCTTTGACTAAAGATGTGATGGATATTGTTAAAAGAATGGGGTTAGGCTAAGTTAGACTAATTATCTTAGTTAGGGCCCCGCTGAAAGAGTCTACATTGGACCCTGCAGGTACGCCCCTGGTGTAATGTTGCAAAATCGCATGTCCTCCGAAAATACAACACAGGAAACAAGTGCACAGAGTGTTTTCAAATGTGATACGATTGTGCATTAACAAGTGCACACTACTGTGGCCCAACCATTTCGTCCATATTGCGCTGTGATCCGTTAATTCCCAATCGCAGCACACTGGAAACTGGCGCTTGGATCCCTCTAACACGCTGTAGTATGGCCTAGCCCTTAAAAAACATTAAGGGCTAGGCCACACCAGCACATTTAATTGCGCTATAAAAAGTGTTGGTTAATTGGTACACTGCACTTTGATCATGACTTTGAGTGCATGCGATAACCAATTGTTTTGTGCTGCAATCCAGGTTTTTTTGTGCAATTGCATGCGCTTAAATTGCAATGCAAACACATGCGCAATTATCACTCATGCTTGCATATATTCTGGAGCACTCGTACGTGTAAGGGCTAGGCTAAAGCTTTTTAAAACATGATACGATCGCGTGTTAAAAAGCTCACACTAGTGTTGGCCAGTTGGACATGCTAGGTGTGCTGCGCAAATGGAAATGCATGCACAATCACATGCGTTAACATGATTAAGGAATGTTGCATAATGCAATACCAGAAACAAGTGTGCAGATCGTTTTCACACACGATACAATTTATGCGTGCGTTAACAAGCCCACACTAGTGTGGGCCAATCGTTGTGGCCACACTAGGGGCCATATTTATCAAACATCGTTATCGTTTTTTTACGATCGCTGTAAAATAATGATCAGTGTTCTATGATACCGATCGTTATTTTACAATATCAATCATAATTCTACCATATCGCCACCGTAAATCTACAGTGCTGATATCGTAAAATAACTATTGTTATCGTAGAAAAACAATCGTTATTTTGCGACAACTGCACGGTTCCTTCACTTTTTAAAGGAGCTGCGCAGTTGTCGTAGAATAACTATCGTAGATTTACAATGGTGATATTGTAGAATACCGATATCATAAAAGACGATAGCGATTTGCTAAATATGGCCTTAGGTGCGCAGCTGTGCGCTGCAATCCACTAACCGTATTGCTTGCAATACATAACATTGTGCAATCGTGGTGTCGTGGTGCATGCGCAAGGCAGTGCACTGAAAGTGTGGCTTAGCCCTTAAAAAACATTAAGGGCTAGGCCACACTTGCGCATTTTAATGTGCGATTCTGAATGTGCGTTAAAAAATACACTCTAGTGTTGGTCAATTGGCCACAATAGGTGTGTTGCGATTTTATCCGCTTTTCACAGTGCATGCGATCACCATTTTTGTGTGATTGTGCTGCAACAATCATTTTTGAGCAGTCGCATACGCTCTGATTGTGCAGCATTCAATTTCAGCGCATGGGCGTGAGCGCACCAGAAACAAGCATGCAATTAGGGTGAGGCCACACTAGCGCATTTTTGCGCGTTTGCTCATATGTTTCGCGCCCACGATTTTTGCTAAAATGGGAGTTGCAGGAACGCGGAAATTCCCGCAATTTTCCATGTATATGCGATTGTGCGTCCGTTCAAGTTTTGGTAATGCACACGTTGACCATTTTTGGTGCTTTAACGCATGCGTTTCCATAATGCAAAATGGCAAAAACACAGTTGCAAAATGCACAAGAATCGTACACACAATTGCGTGCGATAGCGCTTGCGATTTTTGTGCGCGATTCCTGTGCGTTGCAGTGGGGCCTCAGCCTTAACAATCGTGTTCAGAGCACTCATATGTGAAAGGGCTAGGCCACATCAAAGCATTTGAAAATGAGGTACGCTGCGCTATGATCCATTAATCAGTGTGCATGCGATCATGCGTTAACAACCTCACACTATTGTGACATAATCGCTGTGTCCGAACTAGGTGCGCTGTTGTACAATGCGATATGATCCATTAATCATATTGTGTTAGATCATAACCTTGCGCAATTGTATTGCACAGCAATGGGCATGAGCACACTGGAAACTTGCACACTCAGATGTGCTGTAGTGCCACACTAGCGCACTCTAGGTGTGCTTCGCTTTGATCTGCTTTTCGGAATGCATACAAACACCATTTTTTGTGCACCGTAGATTTACAATGGTGATATTGTAGAATTCCAATCGATATCGTAAAAAAGATAGTGATTAGATAAATATGGCCCTAGGTGCGCAGCAATCCCCTAACCGTATTGCTTGCAATACATAAAATTGTGCAACCGTGGTGCATGCGCACGGCAATGTGCATGAGTGCACTGAAAGTGTGGCTTAGCCCTTAAAAAACATTAAGGGCTAGGCCACACTTGCCCATTTTAATGTGCGATTCTGAATGTGCGTAAAAAAATACACTCTAGTGTTGGTCAATTGGCCATACTAGGTGCGCTGCGATTTGATCCACTTTTCACAGTGCATGCGATCACCATTTTTGTGCACTGCAACACACATTTTTGCGCAGATGCATACGCTCTGATTGCGCAGCATTCAATTTCAGCACATGCGCGCGAGCGCACCAGAAACAAGCATGCAATAAGGGTGAGGCCACACTATCGCGTTTTTCGCGCGTTTGCTCATGCGTTTCACGCCCGCGGTTTTCGCTAAAATGGAAATTGCGGGAACGCGAAAATTCCCAATTTGCGCTCCCAAAAATGCAACACCGGAAACAAGTGAGCACCATTATTTTACGCAAACGCATGTGTTTTTATAATGTTAAATTACAAAAATACACACACAAACGCAACAACACACAGAAATCAGAAAATCAAAACATACTTACCGAGATTTTCTTTTCCTGGTCTGTAGTACGGCAGTGGAAGTGAATGGGTTAACTTTCCCCTTGATATGAATGACAGGACCTCTTATCCAATAAATAGCTTGCTCCTCCCCTCTGGCTCCATGTCTTTGACGACTGTGTTATGAAGCTAATATCTGTATTACTACAGACCAGGAAAAGAAAATCTCGGTAAGTATGTTTTGATTTTCTGATTTCCCTGGTCCTCGTTACGCAGTGAAGTGAATGGGTTTTACAAAGCAATAACATAAAGAAGGGAGGTATCTATTTTTTGCACTATAACTATTTATTTATGTTTTGACGCTGACTCTAGGACTTTTAAGCCAAACTCTGACTTTACCTATTCATCACGTCTAATTTATAATGTTTTAACAATGTTTGATGCATTAGACCAAACTGCTGCTTTGCATTTTTCAGATATAGAACTTTAGCGGAAAAAGCCCAGGATGTCGACACTGCCCTTGTCGAATGAGCCGTTACTTTGCTTGGCTCTTCCATTTCTGCCTGTTTATATGCTTGCTTAATAACCTGTATGATCCATGCCGATATTGTTTGTTTGGCTGGCTGGAAACCTTTTCTTTGTCCGTCTTTCTGAATTCTTCTGTTCTTTTAAGATATTCTTTTAAGACTCTACCTACATCTAGTAGGTTTTCTGAATTGTCTCCCTGTAGAAAGGGTAGCACTATATCTTGGTTCAAGTGAAACTTAGGGGCATATTTATAAAAGAGCGAAAAGTAGCAAAATGTTTTCGCATTCGCTTTTCGCATGGGTTTTCGCCAAAAAGACAGTTAACGCTATTTATAAAGGTAGCGTTAATGAATGGCGAAACCGTTTCCGCGAGCTATCGCTAAACCCTTTTCGCCTTACTTCGCAATGGTAATTTTAGCGAAAAAGGAGCAAAAAGGCATAACGCGATTTATAAAAGAGCGAAAGGTGTTTTTTTTGCGTTAAAAAGAGCGAAAGATTAGCGCGACCCTGAAGGTGGTGAAAAGTCATTGTTTGAGCGAAAAGGCATTCTAATGGGTAATATGCCTTGAAAAAGCGAACGCGCATTAGAAGGGCGATCGCGCATTAGAGTGTAATATGCCTTGGAAAAGCGACATTAGAAAGGCGATCGCGCATTAGAATGTAATATGCCTTGGAAAAGCGAACGCGCATTAGAAAGGCGAACGCGCATTAGAAAGGCGAACGCACATTATAATGGAATATGTCTTGGAAAAGCGAACGCGCATTAGAAAGGCGAATGTGCAGTGCAAAAGAAAATTGTATTCCAATTGAGAAATTCTATGAAGATTGACTAAATTAGACATGGCTGACTTCTTGGTAAATGTGAGGTGGCCATTTTGAACTTGACATCGTTTTCTAGTGGGCTTTTCTGGTTTCGAATGGTTTTCACAATGCAGTCTTCTTAGATGCGTTAAGTTTTCGCTGCGATACTTTTCGCTCTTTATCGCGCCCGTTCGCCTTTTTCAGCCGCGAAGTGTGTTTTTTTCACTTTTTTATAAATAAGGCGAAACGAAGCCCCAAATGGCGCTATTTTCGCTGCGATGTGCTGCGCTAATTATTTGGCGAAAAAGACAATCCTTTATAAATATGCCCCTTAGAGATTACCTTAGGGATGAATCTTACATCTGGTCTCAAGATTACATTGTCCTCTTGAAAACTTAGATACTGAGGAGATATCTTTAGTGCGTTTATCTCTGATACTCTTCTAGCCGATGCCACTGCTATTAGAAATAAAGTTTTGAACGTAAGATTTCTAATGTTTGACTGTTCTAAAGGTTCAAATGGATTATTTTTTAACATATTCAACACCAATGTTAAGTCCCAGGGCGGAACCTTGTTTTGTATTGGAGGTTTTATGTGTTTTATTCCTTTGAAAAATCTCACCATAAGTGGATCCAGCGCCCAGTTTTTGTTTTGAACTGCTGATAACGCTGATGCTTGGCGTTTTAGGGTAGCCATACTCAATTCCTTTTGTAATGCTTCTTGCAGGAATTGTAAAATTTGCTCAATTTTAGTAAATTTCGCTTCAATAGATTTACTTTGGCACCACACTTTAAATTTTTCCCATGTTTTATAGTAGGAATTAGATGTCGACTGTTTCCTTGAGGCCATTAATGTTTGAATTACTTCTTCTGACAGACCCCTACTTTTCATAGGGCTGGTTTCAGTTTCCATGCCGCTAAGTTTAACTTGTGTATTTCTGGATGGACCAGGTTCCCCTGTGTCAGAAGGTTCTTTATTTTTGGTAACCGAATGGGTGGACATTGGGCTATTGATTGTACCCAGGAGAACCATGGGCGTCTCGGCCACCAAGGTAGGATTATGATTACTTCTGCCTTGTCTTCTTCTATTTTCCTCAATACTCTTTGTATCATGGATATTGGTGGAAACACATACATCACCTGAAATGACCATTTCAGGGAGAAAGCATTGGTTGCTAGAGCTTGACTGTCTGGTTGCCATGTACAGAATTTTTTACTTTTGCATTGTGTCTGGTTGCCATTAGGTCTATCTCTGGTAACCCCCACTTGCTGACTATCTGATTGAAGATTGTCTGGTTCAAACTCCATTCTCCTGGTTTGACTATATTCCTGCTCAACCAGTCTGCTTGGACATTGTTCTTCCCTGGAATATGTATCGCTCGAATATATTTCAGATTCTTCTCGGCCCAGTTCAATATCTCTGACACTTGTTTCCATAAGTTCGCACTTCTTGTTCCCCCTTGTTTGTTTATATAACAGACTACTGCCATATTGTCTGATTGTATCTGGATCGCTTGTTTGTATATTATTAACTTCAATTTCACCAATGCTAAAGCTACTGCTTTCATCTCTCTTAGATTTTGATGACTCTTCCGCCATTCCTTGTTCCATTGTCCTTGAATCATTTGATCCTGGCACACCGCTCCCCATCCTGTGGGGCTTGCATCCACAGTAATTGTGATCCAGTAAAAATGGTAAATTTCTATTGGTTTGAAGTTCTTGTTGCATACCCACCATTTCATTTGTTCCCTCACCTGTTGAGGTATAGATATGATTTGTTGTGGATGTAATTTGGTATTCCATTGTTTCAATAGCGTTAACTGTAGAGGCCTTAGATGAAATAGAGACCACTTTACTGCATCTGTAGTCGCCACTAGTTTCCCCAGTACCTTTTGGCATACTTGTGCCGTCGTCTGTGGAAATTTCAGAAAACTCAGCATCTCTTTTACTATATTGTGCTGTTTCTGAATTGGAAGGGCAATTTGCAGACTCTGTGATTTGATTTGGACTCCTAGAAATTGAATTTCCTGTTTTGGTATTAGTATTGACTTTTCCCAATTTATCTTCCATCCATGACGGACAAGACAGGAAATAGTCTCTTCTAAATGAAGAAGGAGTATTTTCTGATCTGCGGCTTTGATTAGTATATCGTCCAGATATGCATATATTTGGACTTTCTTCAATCTTAGCCATGCTACTAGTGGTGCAAGTATTTTTGTGAATACACGAGGAGATGACATCAGTCCAAACAGTAAGCATTTGTATTGGTAGTGTTGTTTCCTCGAAATAAACCGTAGGTATTTTCTGTGTTTGTAGAATATTGGAATGTGGTGATACGCACTCTTTAAGTCTATTTTCACCATCCAGTCTCCTTTGTGAATTTGTGCCGTGATTGACTTGAGTGTCTCCATTTTGAACTTTATTTTTTTCAGACTTAAGTTTAAATATCTCAGATCTAAGATCGCTCTGAAATCTCCTTCTTTCTTTTTCCGTAAAAAGAGATATGAATAAACTCCTTTTCTTTTCTCCTTTTCTGGTACTTTCTCTATTATTCCCTGTTGTAGTAGATCCGTTATAATCTTTTTAGTTCTTGTCTTGCTACTGATTGTTTTGGTGTGGATGATTCCACTACTCTGTTTTTGCTTGGTATTTGTAGAAATTCTATTTGGTACCCTCTTGATAGCGTCTGTATTACCCATAAGTCCGTCGTCGACTTTTTCCATTCCATCACAAATTTCGACAACCTTCCTCCCAATTTGTGACGGTGTGACTTGTCATAAAGCTCTCCCTCTTCCTCTATTACTTTTGGCATCACGAAAAAGAGGTTGCTCAGACTTCCAGTTTTGTTTTTGGTAAGTAGAACGGCCTGGCCTATATGACTTAGCTTGTCTATAACTTAAGTTTGATGAAGTAGATGGAACTTCTCTTCTCCATTTTCTCGTTGTTGTGGGTAACGTTTTCTTTAAAGAATTTTTCTCGATAATTTCATCCAATGAAGGACCAAACAAATATTTCCCTTCAAAAGATAGATTAGTCAATCCTTGTTTAGACAGGTTAATTAAGCTCATTACAGAAACTTTTCAGACCTGTACCTGACTCAGGAACAGAGGTTGATTTACTCACAGCATTACAGGCAATAGAGATCTTAGGCAGTGGAATACAAACAGTCCAGACTGTGGCTGGTTGCTAGAAGCGTTTGATGCACCAACTCCGGTGTTTGCAGCTTCACAGCTGATTCCCCGCGTTCCCGCCCGGCTATTTCAAATTTTGCGCGATGACGTCATCATCGCGCGCCAGATACGTGACGCGACTTCTGGACTACCGTTCCGTGTGCGGAAGTAACGGCCCCGCTCAGCCTACCGTTCTCAGCTCTTACAGGGAGAGCAGACTTCAACTGGATAGAGAGGCCAGAGACCAGTTGGCTTAATGAAGAGGTAAGGGGGGAGATGCAGATTGTCCTTTATCATTCACAGGAGGAAAAGACATGGAGCCAGAGGGGAGGAGCAAGCTATTTATTGGATAAGAGGTCCTGTCATTCATATCAAGGGGAAAGTTAACCCATTCACTTCCACTGCCGTAACGAGGACCAGGGAAATTGCACATGCAATCGCGCTTTGGTGCGTTGTAGTGTGGCCTCAGCCTTATGGCCTTTCAAATACAAGCTTCATAACAGCTGAGTCAAACAGCAATCATTGAAACCACTTTATTACCTTTATGGACTACACAGTTTGGTTACTTCCTGTATTTGGAATGCAATCTGACCAACTTCCTTTATTTGGAACACAAAAAACTATTTCCTGCAATACAATGCCACTTCTTGCCACATGGCTATAAAAAAAAAAAAAGGCAGCAAACAATCAGCCATTTTGTTTGTTTTGTTTGTGTGGAGGATTAAGGAAACTGCAGTGTATGACCTGTGTGTACATTGCACAGCTAAAATGTAAAGAATAAAGGTTTTTTGTATAAAAGCATGTGCTTTTATTTATCAGCACTCTTAAAAAAATATTTATCCTAATTCCATCTTTAATCCATCTATTAAATCCTGCTGTACCAATGTTCTCTCAATCCCATTTTCCTTTCCTTTTCCACCCTCCAGCAGCCTTAAAGATGAGCATGGCTTTTTAACCCCCAATTTAACTAATATCAATAAGCAGTTTATGGATTTTGGTGTGTATTGTACCAATTGGCACCAATGACTTACAAATAAAATGGTATGGTGATCATTTCTTATTTATGTGCATGGTAAAAAGTGAATGTTATGAGCTGAATGCCCCTACCTGACTTTTGGCTGTTTTCCCAATTGAAACTTTTAGATTGTTACAAACACTGGAAATTTGTTGCTTTATAAATTCCTCCCTACATTTTACTTTAAAGGACACTTGTAGAAGCAACATGGTGAAACACTGCAGAGGGAGGATAATGGAGACCTGTGATTTCAGTACAAATATGTATACCTCTTTAAATGTTGATTGTAGGGAGGTATGATTAATCTGTTAAGGCTGGTACACATCATACAACTTTCCTCCTGACCTACCGGTTAGCCAGGAGGAAGGGACTGTCTTGCAAAAAATACACTTGGAAACGAAAAATACAGCAGAGAAATTTAAATATGTGGATCAAGGAAAGGTAATTAATTATAATTATCTCTGGGGTGAAGGTAAGTATACATTTTTAAATTTGGGTGTGGGTGTTCCTTAAAAAGTGAGTTTCCTTTTTAGAGATGAAATTATCTCCTCCTTGTTCTTACTTGTTAGGTCAGAAGCAAAGGCTAAAACTGTGACTTTGTTGTAAGGTTTACAGGGTTTCGTAACCCTGCCAAAAAAAACTAAATACATTTTTAAATCACTGGGAGATAGGGAGCCCTTACTTTATTCTCCCTTTCTAACTTGCAAGTCTCAAACTCAATAGAAAATTAAAGCTGCTGCATCACTGGTAGCCTCCTCCCTGACTGACCCTCTTGTATCTCCCTCCACCAGTTTTAACAAAGCCATGTGTAAACTATTATAAAGGGGATTTAGAGAGGACAAAGATTGCAGCTTGAAAAATAAAGATAGGAGCAAATCTATTTCCCAATGACTTGTTTATTGTGTTAAAATGAAAAACCAGCTCTAGAGTAATTTTTGGTGCCCTTTAAAGGAGCTGTAGAATAGTACTTTTAACAGTTTTATTTTTAATTTTTGTACAGATGCAACTGATGAATGTTAGCCAACACTACTAACTGTAATCCTCCTCTTCCTATTAAATACAGTCCGGGTTATTCAATAAGTTATTATTGATTATAATAAGCGCACACTAGTGTTGCCCAATTATGGCCACACTAGGTGCTCTGCAATCCAATCTGTATTGCACAATATTTCACAATCACCACACATGTGCCCCGAAAACGAGCTAGTGTGGCTTTGGCCTCACTCTAGGAATTCTAAAATATAATTTAACATACTCAGATTCAATAGAAGTTCGTATCGTTTTAAATGGTGCAAATTTTGCCCCAACCAATCAGATGTTTGCTTTCAAATATTAAATAACTGATTGGCTAGGGCAAAATTAGCACCATTTGAAACTATAAGAATCTATTGAATCTCTCTGAGTATGTTAAATTATATATATATTATATTCCTAGGGTGAGGCCAAAGCCACACTAGCTCGTTTCCGGTGCGCATGTGCTGTGACTGTGAAATATTGAGCAATGCAGATCGGATTGCAGCGCATCTAGTGTGGCCATAATTGGGCAACACTAGTGTGCGCTTATTAACACGTGATCGGATCACGTATTAAAATGCTTTGGTGTGGCCCAGCCCTAACTGTAGGTATTTCTGTAGTTAACCCTTTACTGCATTATTGATTAGGCATAATGCAATGATACATTTATCATGGACATACTAGGTACTATACCCTATATATACCCATTGCCAGTCCCAAAAAGTTATTCATCTCTGACAATGTTGAACTACAGATGCAAATAAGTTACATTTCCAGCTAAAAGAAACACTTTCAGTAGGTAAGGGATGTACTGTAGTTTCATGAAATGTCATCACAACATTTTGGTAAAAATGATTGTTTTGCCATATAAGTCCAATATTTAGTAAAAAGTTAGAGTACTGTGATGGACTAACAGTTTATTTTAGTAGACAAGCTTTCGAGGGATCAACCCTCTTCCTCAGGTCAGAGCAGTAGTGATTAAAACAAAGGTTAACAAAAAGTAAAAAGCGAATTACATGAGATAACAAGATAATAACCCCCCACCAAAAAAAAAAAAATCCAGAATATACTGAGGAATGAGAAGGGGTAATAAAATAAAGAGATAACGGAGTACTAGGGTGGGCAACCAAATGGAAAGGAGAGAGGTAGCATTATGATGGTGATGCTACTTCTGTGGTAGTTCATCCTCTTCTGTAGTTTGACTATATATGTCAGTCAAAAACTACAGAAGAGGATGAACTCCCACAGCAGTAGCATCACCAACCATAATGAGATTAATAACTGTTCCTGGCCCATTGGGTCCTGTGGCCCCCCGTGAGGGGGGGTACTGTCACGAACTTACCTGCCACTCCGGTCCTGCACCGCTCTGCACTTCCGGGTGGGTGGCGTCGTAGACGTCATGACGTCACAACGCCAACACGCTGGGCGGCGGGAGAATTCAAAAGCCGGCGTCCTCCTGGACCCGGTGCCCGATAGTAGCGTCAGCTACCCCTGGCTCCTTGTACTCACCTGCCTTGGATCCTGCCCCTCTCCTGCTCCAACTACTTACCTTTCCCACTCCAGAGACTACCTACCTTGCCTGCTCCTGTGTCCACTTACCTAGCCTGTTCCTGTGCCTTACCTTGCTTGTTCCAGCATTCAGCCTACAGTTCCCAGCAGCACCTTGTTCCTGTTTCCAGTCTACAGTTTCCAGAAGCACCTTTTTCCAGCATTCAGCCTACAGTTCCCAGCAGCACCTTGTTCCAGCATCCAGCCTACAGTTCCCAGCAGCACCTTGTTCCAGCATCCAGCCTACAGTTCCCAGCAGCTCCTTGTTCCAGTTTCCAGCCTACAGTTCCCAGCAGCACCTTGTTCCAGTAACCTGCCTACAGTTCCCAGCAGCACCTTGTTCCAGAATCCAGCCTTCTGTTCCCAGCAGCCTCTGTGTCCTGCATTTTCCGGACTATCGGCCTCCTCCTAAAAGCGTACTTGTAAGTACCCCGGCCGTCCGGCCGTTTATTACACACACCCATTCTTTAGTACAATTAAATACCTCTTTCACTCCCATTCCTCCCAATACATTTGGGAGCCTCCATCGCTCTCTCCTGTTCCCAGCTTTTTCCACCTCTAATTACTCCCATCTGGGATCTGTACATGAATGTCTTGCCCTGATCTAAGCATACATTCACGCTGTGTGTGAAGAGAAAGTCAAGGTAATGCATGTGTAGACCTTGGTAGCCACTTTCATCCAGTAGAATCTGAAGCCTCTTTTACCTCAATTCCCTAGTACAATTGATGGCCTCTTTCACTCCCATTCCTTCTAATACATTTGTTAGCCACCATCACTCTCCTTATTTTCAAAACAGTTAGAAGCCATATCCCCCTTACAAAAAAGCCATTTTCCCACCTGCTCCCAGCTTTTAAGCTCTAATCGCTTCCATCTGAGATCTGTACATTAATACCATGCCCTGATCTAAGCATAAATTCACACTGTATGAAGAGACAGTCTAGATAATGC
>CM033475.1:90716920-90778723 GCA_019447015.1 Hymenochirus boettgeri | reverse complement strand
CCTGACCCGCGACGCATGATGTGTATAAACTAACGTTTCGCCGGTCGTTGCCCCATCAGCCGGGTGGATCACCAAACGAACGGCCATTTCGGCCGATAAAGTGCCCATACACGTATCAATTACCACCCGAAACGGTCGTTTGTACACATCGTACGTCGCGGGTTGGGACCCGTGATCGCATGTGTGTACGAACCTTTAGTCATACTGACACTTCATTGGTTAGCAAAGCTTTAAGGTCGGGATTTGCAATTTGCAGTAGCACCTCCATGGATTAACCCTATGTATAAATGCTTGTTCCTGTTAAATAACATTTAGGGCACGGCCACACTGCAACACAAACGCAATCGCAAACGCAATCGCATCCAATGTCATTGCATTTTTTTCATTAACTATTGAAAAACACATGCGAATGCGATTTAAAATGCGGAACGCAAATCGCAATTGCAACGCACCCGAAAACGCGCGTTATATGAAATATGATATGAAAAAAACACAAGCGCAAACGCAAAAAAATTGCAGCAGTGTGGCTTAGCCCTTACTCAGAATACAGAAATCTACAGTTGAATTTAGAGAATTACAAATAGTGGTAAATATTGTTTTGTGTGACACTAGCTTGGAGACCTAATTTTTTGGTAGTTAAAATTAAAAGTCTAAACAATGAGTAATTATAAATGCTTGCTGTTTTAGCATACAGTACCACTATCAATTTAAGGTTTTTCTGTAACCATTTTACTATCTTAAATGCTCCCATGTTGTAATTACATTAAAGTTTATATTGAAATGTTTTTCTGCAGATGGACTTCACATTTAAAGGGCAAGTCTAGTCCCTAAAATGAAAACTTACATACCGGTAATCCCCCCCCCCCCCCAACCCTAAATGGTAATAGTTTGAAATCTGAAATATATAAGTCTAACCTGAAATCCTGTTTCCCCGTTTTTCTGCTTCCTGGTTCTTCCAGTTAGTAACTGTTAATGGATTTGACAGTTGACCATCACAGCCAATACTGAATGTTAATCCCCTAGCTGCTGCCACTTCTGGAGCATGCCCAGGCTCAGTAAAGGCTCAGTCCAGTTTTTAAATTGCTCAGTTTGCATGACACAACTCAGGCATAGCAGCACTCCGTATGAATTCATAGGACAAAGTAGGATACATCAACTTTTTAAGAGGCCATTCTTTTCTAAAAGATTTTCTTATGAGGGCGGAGTTGTCCTTTAACAACCCAAACTGTTTTGCTCTGACTGCCAGAGAATGTTTGCTCTAAAATATGGAATTATTAGGCTAGATATGGCAGTTATTTGTGTATTAAAAAAAAAATCTTTATTTCAGAAAGAACGATATCACTAGGAAAAGTCCACGTGTCTTCTTGCTATCCATTGCATCTTTCACATTTTCCAGAAAAAATTATCTAAGTGTTACTATTTGCTTCTTAATACTTTTTTAAAAAATATCTTAATTTACAAGTGCTTAAAGGGGAAATTCAGTGCAAATACATATGCTTTTCAGAAAAAAGAGCAGTATTATTTCATCCCAATGGCCTTAATCGCCAATTCAATTTTGTCTGTATATAATAATTGCAACCAAATACGGACTTCCTGTTTGCAGGACCCCTAGAGAGACTGTTTATGGTTTAGCCCTTGACCCAGTGCCTGGGTGATTCAGTTGCTCATAGAGATCTGAGCATCTTTGACCCATCCAACAGCCAATCAGTAAGAAATTCTGTTAGGAACTTCCAAGGATGTGGTGCACCCTGGGAAGAAGGACTGTAGAACTGAAATGGCAGCTCAAATGTCCAACAGGAACACAAAAGGTTATGAAACCACTGATTTTCAAATGGGAGAGAATATCTAGAATAAAAGAAGGCATTACACAAACTAACAATTAAACAAATATTGATAATTTCCACTGAACTGTCCCTTTAAACCGTTTGTTCCCCTAGCATCATGGCAACCATCGACTAGTGGGGGGTCTGGGCATGCTAATCTTGCCCTGATCTAGAATACATTCACGCTGTGTTCCCAATGGTCAGATTACACTATGTAGACCTAGGTAAAATGCTAAATGCATTTATACTTACTCTTCAAGATGGAATTCTTCCAAATAAGTTATATTTTCAATTTTAAATGCTTTAAATGGTATAATACTTGGTACTTAATTTAATCTCATTTTCTGTTACATTTTTCCTTACAGGTGCTCTAACCTTTTTTTCCTATAGCATCCATGGCAGGTCATCGACTAGTGGGGGATCTGTGCATGCTAATCTTGCCCTGATCTAAGAATACATTCACGCTGTGTTCCCAGAGATGGTGAAGATTACACATGTGTAGACTAGAGATGGACACAAAACCGAACTCAAACCCGAGTTCAAGCCAAACTTTATGAGTTCAGATGAACTCAAACTATTCAAACTAGGTCAATTTTCCAGACTCACGTGATTATATTCAAAAAATCCTCGAATGTTCGAGAATTCTCATACGTTCGAGGATTTTTGTACGTTCAGTAAGCCTCGAACGGCCGATTTTGAAACCTCCGGAAATTCCCGAAATCGACCGCTCGAGGATTGCCGAACGACAGTGTTCCGCAGCTCGAAACTGGGAACCCCCTCCCCGGCACTTAGAAGTGCCCTTGTGGCCCTGACAAGGATTTGGTCCTTCTGACCAAATCTGACTATAAAGAGCTGCAAACCTCTGCAGACTTTGAATCAAGAGGTTGGCAACAACGGCAATATTGATATTACCAGCTCTATTGGTGTCAATGGCGGTCACAGTGACATCGCCCGGTGTTGGCAAGATCAGCAGGATTGATGTCACCAGCCAGAAGAGATCTGCTCAGTGGCTTATCTACGTTAAAACATCGGGGCACGTCCCCGGATGTTTGGCAAGTGCCCCGATGTTGTCCCGCCTGTGCCCCTTGCCCGGCCCCGAACGTTCCGGATTTCCCGGCTGCCGAACCTCTGGACACTTCGCGCACCGGCAAAAGTCGCACCCAATGACGTCCTGCGCAGTCCGGCACGCCGAGGTCACGACGGAGCGAGGGAATCCAGGGACATTTATGTCCCCCCCCCCCCACCCCCCCCCCCCCCCCCCCCCCGCAGTACAGTGCCAGTCCAGATTAGATAATATAGATACAGTTAGATAGATAATAGCATTAGGTAGATAGATAGATAGATCGATAGATAGATAGCAGTTAGATAGATAGATGGATAGATAGAGAGATAGCACTGCTAGCTCTCTATCTCTCTATCTACCTGCTAGCTATCGATCTTCTATCTATCTATCTTCAACCCAGTGTTATCTACCAGCTAACGGTACAATTACAACTCAGTGTTATCTACCAGCTAACGGTACAATTACAACTCAGTGTTATCTACCAGCTAACAGTACTATTACAACAGTGCTATTTACCAGCTAAGATATTTTTGGCCAACCGACCAATAGTGCTGTGTTTTGTACAGTCGACCGAAAATATCTTACTGTGTGTGCGGGGCAGCCTGTTGGTAAATCACCGCACGATCAATCAAGCAAACTGTCAGCCATGGCCACTATTGCCGAGACCAGCAGTCATTTCTCCCGATTGAGCGCTCGCTAGTACCAAACGCTTGGTTGGGACAAATTATTTCCCTGTTTGTACCCAACCTTACACTACAATTACAACACAGTGTTATCCACCAGCTAACAGTACAATTTTGGACTAATTAACAGTTTACCTACCACTTAAAAAAAGCTCTAAAAATGACTTTAAAATTACAATTAAACTGACATTTCTGATACAGCTCCAAATACAACTTTCCACATCAACATATTTTCTCTGCAGCTTTGACCACTGCTTATTAACCAATTAGAAAGCTGCACTCATAAATATATATATTGGCTGCTATGTAACAGGTAAAATCCCTAAAATAATCAAAAAGATTTTTTAAAAAATCTTCCCCATCATTTAAAGGGCAACTTGTAACAGAAAAATGTTAATGTTTTAAAAACCATTATGCCACATCAACTTAGCAATACACAGACATATAAGTGTGCATTATTAAGCAGCTTGGACATTTTTGGGTAAATTATATCTATATATACAATTTATATCATACCAGACAGTGGTCCTGTGACTGTCAACGCTTGTGGTCCTCCGACTGTCGCCGATTGTGGTCCTCTGGACGACGGTGCTTGTCGTCTGTGGTCTGAAAGAAAGCCATGCACACAAAAAGTCCCACACAAAAAGGGCCCTTTACACAAAAAGACCCTCTACACAAAAAGGCCCTGCACACAAAGGGTCCCTCCACACAAATGGGCCTTGCACAGTAAAGGGCCCTGCATACAAATGGACCCTCTACACAAAAGGGGCCACATTTAACCCTCCCCAGGAAAGATCCCCCACCCCTGATCCACCACTATCTGCCTCTAACCTCACTCACACACAGTGCTGCTTTTTAATGCTGAGCAGACTGAGAGACTCAAACAACTTGCCAGTTCCTGCAAGTGCAACGGCTGCAGGACCACATGGTACTATTACAGCAGCTGTGGGACCAATGGGAACAACTGATTCGTATGGGGTCCAGAGTTCTTCCTGTTTAAATTGCGGCGGCACAGACGATGTTAATGAAGCACAATTTTTTAAAAAAGAGTTTCACAAGCTGCTGCCTTTCTATTTTGACCAAGGGAATGCACCGTGAGCGATTTTTTCACATGGCTTTATAGCAGGAGCAGCGCTGTCCCCAATTTAAAAAAAACCTAATATCACTTCAATTTTATTTACAATGGAAAGAGACTGGATTCCGGTATCTTGGAGTTTATATAACACCAACACTAGACAAATAATTAAATCCCAATCTTTCACCGATATACAAAACACTGAAAAATGGCATAAACTACCAATATCCTGGTTGGGCAGAATACGGGGGGAAATGAATGTGCTCCCTTCTATCTTATATCTTTTTAGATGTCTTCCAAACTGTATCTCTAAAATGTAGCTAGATCCTTAACAATTACAGATTTAAAACTTTATCTGGGCAGGTAAATGGCCCATATAGCAATGATCAACGTATGAAACTACTGGGAGGTTTGGGAGTACCATCTCTCTACTAGTACTACATGGCAGCCCAACTTACCCATTTAATAACATGGCATTGCCAAAATGGGATCCCTAGTTGGGTAAAAATAAAACTTGATCTCCCAACATCATATTGACACTAAAGCATGAATAAACTCCCTCCCACCACATTAGTAACTCTTGAAAAGTGTATTTGTAAATCATCCCTAATCATCATACTATCAGATAATCATTTGGCTTGTATTTGTATTACTAAACTGTACTCAGCATCCATAGTACAGTTGCAAATGGCAATTTTACTTGATCTTTTTAATGCACGGGGCATTATATGACAACATTTCCGGAAGTCTTTAACTATGGGTAGTGTCCAGCAGGGTAGACAATGGGCTAAAAATAGAACCAATGTCACTACGATATGGCGACCCAAAGGCTGGACAAAGTTTTGTGTACCATATAAAGTAATAGGATGTGGTCTACAGACAAAACTTTAAATAGGCCATCCAAGATGATTTCTAAATTTAACATAGACTTTTAACCCTTTCACTGCCAGGAGATTTCATTTTTTTTGCGTTAACTCGCCAGAAGAATTTTCAGGATTTTGCCACTCATCGCTTTAGACTAAACAAATTTTTAACAGTAGGAAACCTTGCAGTAAATCAGGAATATTATACATTGTTTTTTTCAGCAACAAAGTCTACATGAAATCGTGTAACAAAATTTGTGGTAACTTTTCTGGAAATTTGATGGAATTATGGGTAAAATATGTAAAAAAACCCCCCAATGAAAAAATTTGCAATATTCATGGATTTTTTCCCATTTTGCTTATAGTTATCTTAAGGTTACACACAAAATCTACGTTTCAAAAGCTCAGATACTCCCGCCAGTAACAACGATCCAGATATATGTAGTACCCACACGTTTCCTGTACAGGAGACACCCACAAACTAAACTGCACACCTCACTAGAAATAATTACACCAAATTAAAATGTGTAACACTACTGACATTAACATAGAATATCTACCAAATTATCTATAAAACCCCCCAAGTGAGATATTTTTAGAAAACTACACCCTCGCAGGATTTACGAGTGAGTGAGGTTAGTTTCGACTCAAAAATGCGATAACCCGGTACGCAGCTCTTGTCAATGTAAAGGTTCTTTCTCACATTTTTCCTCTTTTTTTCCTCAACTGTAAAATCAGAGACAAAATCAAATGCGGAATTTCAGCTAAAAACGTGGAGGAAAGTCAAACGCATCCAAATACGAAAGCTAACCCATCCCGAAATAAACGGTATATTCCACATTCAATGGGTTGTACCCCGAGAGACATGGCTCTGCCAACAAACCCAGAGCGTGACCGTGATGCCAAATGTCGTATCAGCAAAAGACAAAAAATAGCCAGTTTTTTTGAATATGAGTTGCCTTCACAAACAACAAAACACCCCCCCAACTCAAAAATCACCCCCACAAAACTGATATTCCTGAAACTCTCACACCTTCATACTGTACGCTTGTAGTTCGTTCATTCATACCCATCAATGGTGTGGGCCGCAGATCTTCGTAGAATTTCGCACTTTACCAGATTTTAAAAAAAATGAACATCAAACAACGTTCAAAAAGGTCGAAATCATGTGCCACAAAAACACCCATGGAATGTAAAAAAAGGTACCAAATATCATCACCATCTCCCAAATGTCCTGAATCAAACGGTATGCCATATGGTGTGGTTACACACGGCGACGTGGAAAGCGAAAAGCCACACACAAAAGGAGACAATGCACATGGCTCAGAAACAGCGAAAATATTTTAGCCATCCGAATTTGGACAGTCTGCAGTTTTTTTCCACAAAACACCACCCGACCCATAAGAAGTAAAATACACCCCCCAAACTATATATTCCTGAAATCTACACACCTTCAGCTATGTAACGCTGTGTTTGTTCATTCATACCATCAATGGTGTGGGCGCAGTCTTCGTAGAAGTTCGCACTTTTCTGAAAAAATGAACAAAAACAAACTTCAAAAGGTAGATAGAAAATTGCAATCAAAACCTGATGGATCTAAAAAAAAGTTAATAAATCAATCAATTCGCCCAAATGTCCGTGAATCAGAACGGTATGCAGTCATTATGTGTGGTTACACACGCGGACGTGGAAGTCGAAAAGCCACAAGTGGACAATGCACGACTGGCTCAGAAACAGCGAAAAATATTTTAGCCAACTCCGAATTTGGACAGTCGCAGGTTTTTCCACAAACACCCCCGTACCTTTACTAACTAACCACCCACAAACTGATATCCCTGAAATCTAAAACTACACCCTTCAGCTAATGTAACGCTGTAGTTTGGTTCATTATCCATCAATGGTGTGGGCGCAGTTCTTTGATAAAGTTCGCACTTTTCTGAAAAAATGAACCAAAAAAAACAACTTCAAAAGGTGAAAATCATGCCAAAACCTGATGGAATGCATAAAAAAAGTTGACTAAAAATCAATTGCTCTCCCCAATGTCCTGAAATCAAACGGTACGAATGCCATATGTGTGGTTAACATGCTGTACTGGAAGCGAAAAGCCCACAAAGTGAGGACAATGCACGATGGCTCCAGAAACAGCGAAATATTTAGCCAACTCCGACATTTTGGACAGTCTGCAGTTGTTTTTTTTCGCACCAAAACACCCTGATAACTCAGAATACCACCCAACAAACTATATATTCCCTCCTGAAATCTAAACACCTCAGCTATGTAGCACTGTAGTTCTGTTCATTCATACCATCAATGGTGTGGGCGCGAGTTCTTCCTAGAATTTCGCATTTCCTACCAATTTTCTGGAAAAATAGAGAAAAATACATTTCAAAGTACAAAATCACACCAAAACCCATGTAATGTAAAAAAAACTTACCAAATATCAATCTCCTAAATGTCCTGAATCAAACATGTGCATATGTGTGGTTACACACACCTGACGTGGAAAGCGACTAGTCAAAATGTAAAACAATGCGCAGTGAGGCCACTAACAGCATTTTCCCAGATTTTCCCAACTGAAACACCCCTCTAACTTGGAAATACCCCCGCAAAACTATATATTCTCAGAATCTACATACCTCGCTACGTAACGCTGTAGTTTGTTTCATCTACTACATCAATGGTGGTGGGCGCAGTTCTTCGTTAGAAATTCGCATTTGTCTGAAAAAATGAACAAAAACAACTTCAAAGGTAGAAATCATGCCAAAACCCCAAGGATGTAAAAAAAGTTACCAAATATCAATCTCCCAAATGTTCTGATCAAACGTATGCCCTATGTATGGTTACCACACGCAGAGTGAATCAACTAGCCACAAAGTGAGCCAATGAACAGTGGCCCAATTACCAGCAACTTTTCAGATTTGTCAGACAAACACCCTCTATATTAGAAATACCCCCCAAAACTATATATTCTGGACTCTACACACCTTCAGCTACACATGTGTGATTCTTTTATGCATACCACACAATGGTGTGGGTGCAGTTTTTGTACATTCGCTTTCTTACCAGATTTTCAGGAAAAATTTATAAAAATACAATTCAAAGTTAAAAATCATGGGCAAATTTCCATGTCATGTAAAAAAACTTGTCATTATCAATCTTCCAAATGCCCTGAATAAACCCGGTATGCCATAGCGTGGATTCACACAGGGATCGTGGCCACCAACTAGCTCAAATGGGACCATGCACATGTGTAATTACAAGAAAAAATATCAAAGTGCTCTGTATTTTCAAACAGCCCCAAACTTTGGAAATGCCCCCCGCAAATAACCCCCCACTAATATCAATCTCCACATTGTCTGAATCAAACGGTATGCCATATGCGTGGATGCACACAGAGAAGTGGCCACCACTAGCTCAAATGGACGCAAGCACAAATGCAATTACAAAAAATCAAAGTTCTCTGTAATTGAAACAGCTACACTTTTTCAAGGAAACAGTCCCGAACATGGAAAAAAATTCCCTCCACAAACTATATATTTTTGGTATACACGCCTTCAGCTACGTTACGGTGCCATGCTTCATACATGCATGAAGAATTCCAGACCCAGCGATCCAAAGAACTCGGTGTTTTTTCGAGATTTTGTGAAAATAAATGAGAAGTGATTCAAGGGTTGAAATCCTACTAAACCCACTTGACCAGTCAAAAAAACCCACCTAAATAGCAATCTCCCACATGTCTGATCAAACGGTGTGCCATTTGGTGGGTGCAAACAGAGACGAGGCCACAACTAGCTCAATGGGCGCATTTGAAGTGCTTACAAGAAAAATTTTTAAAAACGCCACAAACCCACCCCCCAACACACACTCTCCCCCTTTTAGTGTATTTTAGTGAGTCGGGTTAGTATGGAGGTCACACACGTTTTTGCCACACTTTACTGATCCTAAAAAATTCACATACGGTCTTTATTGGTACCTCTGCAAAATTTCCTTAAATAATATAGCTTAGTTTCCCTTGAAAATCGAACAAATAAGTATCCGCGTTACTTACCGATATCACTGGGGACTTGGGAGCTTGGAGAAGACAACTTTTTTTTCTAATTTATAGTTTGGGTAAAAAAAAAAAAAGGGTGTTGGTGTATCACTGTAAGAATTTTTTTGTGTGTATTTCCCCTTTTTTCCCCGATCATTCCCAAGATAATCATCAGATCATCTTAGGGAATGAGACCGAACTTGGATTACGGGCATAAATGCCCGTTTCCAATTCGCAAATCCGATCGGAAAATCACTTCCCGGAAATCATTTTCCAGGAAGTGATTTTTCATTCATTGGCAAAGATCAATAATTGGTGATCAGAAGTGGATCACCAAATATTGATCTCTGTCCCCATTTTTTTTCTAAGTCTCGCTAAGTACAAAGACTTAGAAAAAATCCTATTTGTGAATGGAACTTTGAGTTCCATTCAAAAATGTATAGAAAAGCTGGCAGCTTGACAGCTTTCTATACTAGGTACTGCAGCATGATCAAATTGAGATCAAGCTGCAGTACCTCAACTAGACCACCAGGGGCAGTCTCCTACACCTTCAAGGGAGACCCCGGTGAAGGAGGAAGCTCCGTGACGTCACCGGGTCTCCTTTCCGCTTCTGTGATTCCTCTGCATCGACCTGCTTCCTCATCGCGGACCTACTGAAAGGTAGGGAAATCTCCCGATCCCCCCCCTCGATTTGGACGAAACCGAGGGGGGATCGAGGGGGCTAGGGGGGCAGTTGAATGCTTGCCCCCCGATATCGCCCCTAGCAGGGGCCAATTTTTTTTCAGCTGCAGGAAGCCACAGATCGTATATTACGATCTGTGGCAGTTAAAGCATTCTCTGACAGATCGTGAATATACGATCTGTGGCAGGAAAGGGTTAACGGGTAACAGTGGTCAAAAATGACTTTAGGTAAATTCAGATAATTGATAGAATTGCTCCCCTGAGAATTTTTGAATTTAATTTCCATTGTTATTTTTGCATAGTTTTAAAGATATTTACATTTTTGTGTTTGATATGGCAGCAGCATCACCAGCATCATCTGCCCTGTGTCTCCTCCTCCCCTTTGCAGCCCCCCTGGTTCCTCCCACTCATGGACCCTAAGGTCCCTCTAGTTGCAAGCCCCCCCATGGCCCATTATCTTACAGCACCATGTGGCCTCATCCACCCATGAGTGCCTAAGCCCCGCCCACTTGTGGGTGTCTACGACCCACCCACGGGTGCCTAAGTCCCGCCCACTTGTGGGTGCCTAAACCCTGCCCACTCATGGGTGCAGTGAGTTACTCAGAACCCCCCTTACAGAAAACTCTGTGGAATCAGCCTTTTCAGGCAGAGTGAGAACAAGTGAGAACTGCCTGAAAAGCTGTTTTCACACAGTGAAAGAGAAGGGCTGTAGATTCCCTTACTTCTCTGTCAGGACTTCACACAGCAGAGAGGAGGAGGGACTTCCTGTCTCCCTCACACACTGAGGGAGTTCTGAGGCTGTGCTTTGCCGGTGGCCATGTGCAGAATGAGAAGCAGCCTGTGCAGCCTCCACCCATTAACTTTCTGGTCAGTCATTTCTTAATCTTGAGTGTGGAGCACGTAGAGAGGTGATTGATGGCTCGTTTAAAGGTAGGAAACTAGCCTTTCATTTATTAACTTAAGTCGTTTTGGAGACCACAGTTCCCCTTAAGAACCTTTAAGAACCTGTGACTGTCCTTATTTATGCCCACACCCTATCATTCAATTGTTATAATTTCCCTCACATAATACCCTGTGTCTAACATGACAAATGAAACTTCTTAATCAGAGGATTTAACAGTAATATCCTCCCTCAATCTCAATGATTCCAAAGCATCATGTTCACCTGCAGACAACTATGATAAAACTGTTCTCCTTGGATTTTACCCATTGCCCCATAACCTCTTTATTTTTGGCATTGTTGCATAAACGGTTATGTTTTAAACAAATCCCATGGAGTGCTATGCACAAAGTCAAATTTCTCTGACTGAAATATTTGAAATACATACTAGTTTCACAGCATGAACCTTTCAAGATTTTGATTTACCTAGGACAGACAAGACAACCTGTACCACAGGTTTTATCAAAGGTAGTGTCCCACTCCTCTTGCTCCACCATTATATTTTTAGTGCCAGCATCTCTGTATGCAGAAGTTTTTAGGCAAAGGTTTTTGCTGATTTAAAAATGCCTTTGTGCTTTTTATGGTTACAGAACTTAGTGACTTCTAATATCCTTACAATTTAAAGTAGGGGACATATTATCTACTATATAAATACCTGTCTTAGTGTGAGGGGGACTCACTGTTTATAATATAACATAAGAGGGTTTTTTTATGTTAATTGCCTTTCAGTAGAACCTGCTTGTATTTTTTTAGTAACCCCTCCTGGGGGAATGAAGCATAACAAATTTCCAGTAACATTGAATCAGCACACAGACAGAGATAACCTACAAAGCCTGTGAGGCATAGGCAAGACTTGTATTGGGACTGACAATCACTTGCACAAGACAGAATAGTATAAATAAAAAACAGTGTCAAGAATAAGAATATATCAAAAGAAAAATATCTTGAAGAGTTGTTAAAAACTTATTTATTAACTAATTCCAAAGCACTATGTATTATTTTATTTCACTAATTTCAATTAAAATAGCATTATTAGATTTGACTAATTTTAAAGGAGAACTATACCCAATTTTTTAAACTCCAGAAACTGAAAACAACCCCCCTAAAAACACCAATAAACTATAAAATCCCACTTCAGTAAATTGTAAATTTACTGAAGTAGTATTTCAGTGGTACTGTAAATGTAAGCCTGTTAAGAACTGGATGAACTATCTGTCTGTATGTGCAGTGTCAGGCCACACTTCCTGACCTCAGTCACATGCTTCCTTGCTGTAAAAGGATTGGCTAGAGATTATTAATGGGTGGGACCAACTGTAACAAGTTTCTGCCATAGCTAAGGACTGAGCATGTGTAGAACTTAATGGTCGTTGGCCAAATTGTGTGATACTAGAATGCTGTGAAGTAAAGCACAAACCATATGTTATTTAGGTAAATATCCCAGCGCCCGTATCAAAATGAGAGGTAAGATACAGATTATATCAAGGTGTTCTGCCTTCTGGTTCTGTGTTGGTCTGTTGCTTTAGTTGTCCTTTAATGACTTTATTTTATTTGACAATTTTTTAATGACTGCATAGAGTCTGTTTGTGAAGTCTTACACCAGCCTTTCTCCAAAAAAAAAAAAAAAAAAGCCATGCAAATGGGATATTGCATCAGCTGTGTGGTTCGCTTAAGGAAACCGATAACCTATTAAGCAAAATGGACTTGTGGGTCTTTAGTTGTGTGAACACAGGAGGGGATAACAAGTGTTAGCCCACTGCACTGAAATTCACATAGAAACTCTCTTTTTCATGTTGTTTTCTTACTGGTGCCTGGCATGTATTACTTTATACTAGTTGGTTGGCTGACATTTTTTTTTGGTTTTTTTTGGCTGTGATTGGTAATGAGATTACAAGAAAATAGAAAAACCATCACTACATCGATGACCAAATCCAATATATAGAACCAAATCATTACTGCTGTACCAGTCTTTCCGAAAAAAAACATACAAATGTTTTCCTCAATTAACAGAGTTGCAACAAAAAGTATAATTTTTCTGCTGATTACATTATGAGCTAGACTTCAATAGAATAGAGGGTAATTTTGGAGATTATTTACAAGGGGCCTAATGGTGCAAATGGTCTCTACTGTACATATAGAAAAACATTTTTATAGAAACCAATGTAAAATTACATTTTCCACGATAATAGTATAAAACCTATGTTCATGCCTTCAAAAAGTCTTATTTGCAGATACAGTGATAGAAAGTTTAGGAAGGTTGAATGTCTTTTGTACAGTAAATCAAGGTTATTAACATCACACATATTTGACTATGTTAATTCAGGAAATTGCCAGGCTAATTATTTTTTGCTTTTACTCTTGATCTATTAGAATCTTTATAAGTAACAGAATGAAGGACTGAAATTGAAGGGTAGATGTGTTTTTTTTATATCAAATAATGTTAAAATCAACTTACACAGACTTGCAGAAATGAAAAATAGAGAGTAAGAAAGAGAGAAATATTAACATAAATGAAGGCAAAAAAATGTAGCAGACAAGAAAAGAGAGTAATGCACACAGAAAAGGGTAAATATAGAAGGAAACACAAAAAGACAAATACAGTATACACACACAACCAAATGCTACAATAAAAAGAGATTCATATGGTATATAGAGGAGAAAGACACAACAAAATCATTTCTAACCTCACATATACTGCAGAATACAAAATGCCCTTTACCCAACTCTTTTTCGATTCTTTGGGACAACGTTCCTCCCCCAATAATGCAGGAAGTTTCTGATATTGATTTTGACACAAATTTTGTCCTTAATCACATATGTACATTTTCTTTTATTTGACCTATTTTAAAAACAGAAAAACTAAGTTAATTCTCATGAATACATTATAGAAAACTGTCCAGGAGGCTAAGCTGCTAAGAAAATGTAATATTATGAATTGGGAACCAAAAGTGATCTGCTAGATACCACATAAATAGAAATCAATCACATGAGCTTGATTCCCAAACCATTTATTAACACTAAATTTGCATTGTAAAATGTATAAATTAAATTAATGCATATTAGTAATCAAAAATATAATTTTAACAATATCATAAAAAGCCCATAACAAAATTAAAGCTCTGAATTCAACAATAGCATAATTATTTATTATTTATTCATTATTGCTAATCTAGTAGCTTGAATAATATGGTATATCATCATACGAGTTCCGGGCTTTTGTTCCTCTAGGCCTATATCAAATATCGCCATTTCATGGGTAGCTCTGAGTGGATATCCCAAGAGCTTTGATAGCCATATAAAAAAAAAATTCCCCATAGTCTATTGATTTTGGGGCAATGCCAGAGTATGTGAATTAGGTTACCTTCATGTCCACAGTTTCTCCAACATGATTTATTTGTCATATTGTATATATTTGAAATAAGTACCAGGGTCAAATAGCTTCTGTATAAAATTTTCCTGTTTGATTCACAGTAGATATGGACTCGAACCCGAGTTCAAGCCGAACAATTCGAGTTCAAATGAATTTGGACTTTTGAACTATCCCGGACCTGGATTTTTGATATTTTCAGCACTTTAGATAATTATCAAATGTTCGACTGTTTGAGGAAATCGAATATGCGAGTAAAATGCCTATTATACCTATACACGAGCATCGAATCCGCGAGTAAAATGTCCATGATACCTAGGCGCGAGCATCGAATCCGCAAGTAAAGTGTCCATTAAAACCTATACGCGAGCATCGAATCCGCGAGTAAAATGTCCATGATACCTAGGCTCGAACATCGAATGTTCGAACGCGAGATTTTGAAAATAGCGCGAGTGAGAGTAAAATTGACTTTCGATTGTCCTGGATATTCGAACATGTTCCCCAGACCATTTCCCAGGTCCCACAGCCATTTACATTAAGTTACCATTGATATTTTAATTGTATTGCAATCAAACTTTTTGACTCCCATTGACTTAAATGGGTCCGTTTTCGAACTTTCGAACTTTCCATATAGTTCGAAAGTTCGAAAACGGACCGAACTTTCGAAAGTTCGTCCATCTCAAATTCCCAGTGTGAAGCACATTTTGTGAAGTTATATGGGGCTAATACTGCTTGTTCCCATTGGTTCAGTGTAAAGATTTTGTTAATATCAGTTTGTCATTTAGCATATTGTGATTTGTAGTGTCGTTCTGCTGTTTAGTGTTTTTTATATCAGAGATTCCTTGTTTAGATAAGAGATTCCTTGTTTAGTGCTTTCAATATTTTTTGAGAAATATTTTGGTACTTCATCATTGTTGTTAGGGAAATTATATTTAGGTTGTAATTGGATATATGGTAAATATCTTGTTTCCTCGGGGCAATGTCCTTAATTATTCCTTCTTTTGCTTTATTCCAGGCTCTCAAGAGAAGAATAGAATCAGTTCTTCTAGTGTATCTAGGTAAGTATATTGTTTTAGATCTTGATATTTTTTATATTTTTGAATATTTTTATTCCATATTTTAAGGGCTGTATCTGGGATTGTGTAATTCGTGATTCTGGGATGTTTGTAAAATAGGGGTTTAGTCAGCAAAGCTCTTAGGGAGTGATAGGGTATAATGTTTTTTTTCAAGTTTACCCATGAGATTTCTATTCTGTTATTCCACCAGTTTTTAAGTGGGGGGATTACCATTGCTTCATAGTACTCTTGAAAGGATGGTAGAAAAAAGTTATTTGTTTGTGGGTACTTTTTACAGGACTTTTAGAACTGTGAATGTTGTAATGATATTTTCTATTACTAATATGCATTGATTTTATATATGAATTCTACCATGCAATTCTGTGTTAAAAATGGTTTATGTGATTGATTGCTAGATATATGTGATCTGGGGGATCGCTATTGGTTCCCAATTTGTAATATCGTTGTTGTTATATACACACAGCACCTTCCTAGGGAAGTAACAACTTATTTAATTATGGTAGTGCAATGAATAGTTTTTACTAAGACAACAATGATTTCATGCATCTTCCCACAACAATAATTAAAGGAATATGCTTACAGTATCATCAGCAAAAATCTATGGAAATACAGGACCACAACAAAAAAGAATAGAGGTGTCACGAACTTACCTGCCGCTCCGGTCCCGCGCCGCTCTGCACTTCCGGGTGGGCATCGTCGTAAACGTCATGACGTCACGATGCCGACATGCCGGGCGGCGGGAGAATTCAAAAGCCGGCGTCCTCCTGGACCCGGTGCCCAATAGTAGTGATAACCTAGTAATATATTAAGCAAATAATGTAGTGGCTGGATAGTGTACTGGTTAAAGTTGCTGGTTATTATAATAATCCAAACATTTGTATAGCTGCCCCTAGCCAGGTTTCAACCCTGGTCTCCCATGTCAAAGGCGGTGGCTTTAACCAGTACACTATCCAACCCTCGAATGTACCATTTGCTAAGCCTAGGACCATTCGTTAACAGGAAGGATCGTTCATTCGTTCGATAATCCTTGAATGTATCGTCAATTGCCTGCCTGACTTCAGGAAGTGTTTTAACAAGTGACATGTTCCCCCGACCATTTCCCAGGTGCCACAGTTACAGTAAGTTACCACTGTTAGTTTAGCTATAAATCACTCAGACTCTCCTATAGACTTGAATGGGTCCGAATTCGAACTTTCGAACTTTCTCTGAAGTTCGAAAGTTCAAAAACGGACCAAACTTTATATAGTTCGGCCATCTCTAATTGCCGTATGATAAAAATATCATTAGTGGTGACCAGCTAATAAATTAAAGCGAGACACAAATGGTCGAATGTTACCGACCATGGGGAAACTTGGAAACCTTTTTGTAGGAGCAAGAATTATTAGCATTTATTAGGTAGACCTCTAAGGCTAACCATACATGGGTCATTTTTTCTTTCAATCGAATTGAAGATTTAATTCTTTTTATTGTTTGAATAAGAATTCGACAAAAGTTATCAATATTGAGTGGTAGAATTGTTGGCAATTTTTTTTTTTGTTTCATATTAACAAGCATAAGTCCTTGTTGGAAATTTTAGTGTTATAAATCACTTAGTAAAGAACTCATTAAAACAAAATAATTACATTCATAAAAGACCTTGTTATAAAGGAATTTGAAAGAATTAAAAAACCGTTTCCGGTGTGGGGTGTTGGCTTTCAATTTAGGATTTAAATCAACGCTTGTGAAGGTTCTCATTCATACCGGCCATGGTATATCTGTTGTATTCAATTAGATCACTGACTTGAGTTTAGTTCAAGAACTAAACTTTCAAGTCCAGTTGATCTATTGAATCACCAGATATTTAATCAACAGTTTTCATTTAACCTAACAAGTTAAATGTAATTATTAACTCAAAACTGCCCTTTGACTTCCCAAATCACCGTGTATTCAGGTACCTCCAGGTCAGACCCTTAGGGACCAAACCTCTCTAAGCTGTGATCACGGATCTACTAAGCACTACAAAATCCAGCCGTCAGCTCCTAAAGGAGCCCAAAAAGAATCCTGGGAATTAGATGTGGGTCCTTCTTATGGTGTAGTGTGTACAGGAAACTGTAGGGTCTTTAAGTTATTCTCCAATGCCTCTAATGGGCTTACAAATTTTATATCCGTACAATTTCTTTATAACCTATCATAGCCCTGTGCCTGAAATGTCAGTCAAACACAAGCACTTTTATCATCTGCTATGGTCTTGCCCACAAAAATTCAGGACCCTGGCAACAAGTTATCCAATTCCTCCTGATCATATGGGAACCCAGAGGCCTAGACCCTACAATTTTGTATCCTAGGCATCATGGAGCAAGTATCTGTCATAATATTTTTAAAAAGGTTTTGATTTAAATCATATTTCCAACCTACCGTCTGCAGGTGGACTCCTGGAAAGCAGCTGTAACACAGATCTTACTGTACAGTATTCACAGAGGTTGCCCAGCTAAAACACAAAAGGTATTGGGCAGATGGACAATCCTCAGAAACGTTAATAAACCAACACTGACTTCAAAGTATCTTCCTTTGGATACAAATATGTTTAATATTATATGTGGCAAAAATAATTTCTACTCTTCCTAACCACAGATAGTGTCCATGTCGATGCAATTTCACTATGTCATTAGCGCATGGCTCATTGGGCTACCAGACCATTAAAATTTTAGTGTTAATCTTTATGTCAAATGTCAGTTGTTCTGTTCTTTCTTTGCACCAATAAAATCAATCCAAAGAGGGGATAAAAAAAGAGTGTGCCCTGTATGGCTAGCTGTTTTGATTGACTGATAAAGCATATGGATCAATATTTGTTGGATCAGCTAGGAGATTTGCTTTCCAGTGATTTGTCATATAAACAATTGGTCCTGTTAGCATGTTGTATATAATTGTTTATATGAGTGCAGTAGTTTGAGCTATTTTGAAAGCAGGGTGGATTAAATGCCTATTGATGGGGTTTGTACGACAATATTTCTTCAACACACTTCTAGAGCACTAAAGAGCTCCTAATGTCTTATATATTTTCACCACTCTTTATTCTGTGTGTTTCCAAGAACTGCTTAAGTATAGATTTTGGGCGTATTTTAAAACTCTCTGGACATTTTTTTTTTTTTAGGCCTTAGCAATTGCCCAATTATGTTTACCATGAGACATTTAAATGTTAAGGTCAAATAATTTATCACCCCACTGAATTAATGAAATAGAACATTCTGGTATACAATTAAATAATACTTGTAGTTTGTATGTACAAGACTTTGCTATCTTAATATTAAAAAAACCTTCTTTTACATCTTGATGGATTATTAAGTCTGTAACATAGATGGGAATCTTTAATTGCACTGCAAATGTCCGTTAAATGACTTTGTTGCCTAAAAGATGTATTCTTATCCATGAAGATAGTGATTATTGGAGACCTCAAGGTAAATTTTGTTAAAATCTATTTGTCTCGGGAGCTTGAATCAATAAGAAAAAGTGTTGTTTTCTAAGTGAGGAGCGTTAAGATAAAATGGGAACTGTTTGCCAAAGGCAATATCCCCCTTTTCCATACCCAATTAACTTTTAATGTGCTGGGTGTTCTTTGGAATTATTAGCCTTTAAACAATGTGTGACTTTAGTCACATGTGTAATACTAATTCATTATATTATCTAGCCATTAACAAACATTCTTTATTTACAGTATAGTCCTCACTGTAAACCCTTGTAAATTAAACATACTCAGATTGTATTGTGCCATTGCATTAACCATAGTAACATACAAGTGGGGTGTCGCTTGGATGGTGAGTTCACAAAGGAAATCGAGCCATACTGAGTTAACTCATCTCATATATCTCACAATGTCACAACCCCAATTAGCTTAAGAAAAAAAAAATCCCTGCCATGTAGTTTCAGCAGACAGGCACCAGGAGGCATAACAAACATATTTCCATGGTCAGAGACAATGCTCCCCAATGATACTACAGTGTCTATTTTTTTAAACAAACTATACCCTGCAGATCAGGTCACAGCAGTGCAAGATTTTTCAGAGAGAAAGATTTTCCGTCCGCTAGGAGCCCACTGGCACGCCGGCTTTCAACAGAGCCGATGTCGCTAGCCTCTTCTTTGTTCTTTCTTCTGCCATCTACTGCATGACTTTTGAGCTCTGGAGGATTGCAGCTCTTTATATAGGTTGACAGAAATTCCTAATCTGCATTCTGATTGGTCAATTTTTAATTCTTGGTATACATGGTTATACAGTACCCAATCCTATTTCAAAATAGTTGGGCATGTGCAACCTAGAGGTCAAAAAAAGCATGTTTTAAGGTTAAAACAAAACTTAAATACAGGAATATTTAATAAAACACTTTTTTCTATCAATTCCTATAAAGAGATACATGTTTGAGTTCAATAAATAAATTATAAATAGCCCCCAGTTAAGAGCATCTAATGTACTCTGTGCTGCCTTTCACCTACCTCGTCAGTGACTCATTTTTACATGGTGTCGTCTATTTGCAGGACCCCTCTTTCACCCTCCCCCTGGTTCTTACCTCCATGTCAAATGCCGGCTGCCCGACAAGTTGCTTGTGCGCAGTAAGAGTTAAAAGTGGCGAAAGATTGAATGTTGATAAATGTAGCAATGCATTTTGCACTGAAATCCTTGTGCTACTAATCTATAAGTTTGTTAAGTAAATCCCACAATTGAAAAGGATCTGAGAGTTTGGTAATAACAAACTTAAAAGTAGCAAGCAGCAACGCTAGAGCCAGAAGATATTGTCTGTATAAAGAGGAAAAGGGAGGAAAAAAAAATAGTATTATGCCTCTTACAAAGCATTGTAAGGCCTCATTTGGAATATGCAGTGCAAGTGTTTGCGAATCCTATGTACAAAAAGACATCTTGGAATGGAAAAGTTCAGAGAGGGCAATTAAATTTAATGAAAGGAAGGGGGAGCTTGAGTTTGAAGACGATGGGGATAAGTTACAAAAATTATGTATACCCTAGGAAAAGGTGGTCTGTCATGGGATATGGCTACTGTGTTTTAAATACATTAAAAGGCATACAAAAAACGGTTGCGGGCATTGTTCACATACTAGAACATATCACACGACACGGACATCCTTAAGACTTGCAGAAAAGAGTTTGTCTTCACGTGTCGGAAAGGGTTTTTTTTAACTGTAAGAATCTAAAAACTATGGAACGGTCTTCCACTTGGTGTTGCAATGGCAGGTTCTTGTTAAAAAAACAAAAAAAGAAAAGCTGCATGAAAAACAAGGAATGTTGCAGTGACTGGTATTGGATTCTAAAGTAGAATGATCCAGTGATATGTTGCTGATTGCCATTGGAGTCAGGCAGGAATTTTTTCCCCTTCATAATTCTGGTGCGGGGATTTTTTTTTGCCCTTCATGATCCAACGTTAGGCAGGGAATGTGAGTAGTTGTGATTGTGATGTTTGGAAGTTTTGTATATTATACTCAAGATACTCTACTACTAAGGGACACATTATTCCTTATATATTACACTGTGGGGGAACATATCCCTTATATGAAACGTATGTACACAAGCCAACCCTCCTATAAAAACACACAACTCTTTGTTGCCCACATATCAACCCTGGGAAAGCTATCATGAGGGAGGGTGGCCGAGCACAGTCCTTTTTCCTATGTGGTGATTAGCGAACTTCCCACATCCTGCTAACGTTCTTATATCTTTGTGCCCATCGAGCAGTTTGTACCAGGTGGTAAAAAAGTGATTGGAATCTGCCAAATCTAAATAGGGAATTAACCCCTTAGTAATGTATACAATCCGACATCTAGCGAGGAGCACACACACATACGAACACCATTTCCAGCTGAGGTCTCAATAGGTATGAGCAATCACTGAATGGCCATTTGCCATGCAGGGTTGGCCTCTGTCTCCTCCACGACATCGGTACTTGTAGTACGGACACCTTCATCTCTTAACCATAGAAATGAAGGTGATTTCCCTCACTTCAGATGAAGCACATGAGTAATCGAGTTTGGAGGGCCATAACTGAGGTGTTTTGAAATATAAGATTTTACTTTGGCATTTTAAATTAACGCTATATTGGCTCTCCATGTGCATTGAGTCTCCTCTTTAACTCATGAATGATTGTTAATTTTCGGTATCTGTGGTAGTTGTTTGGGAAAAAAGGACCATAGCTACTGTTAACAAATCTTGGTTCGTACACAACCCTGGCGATCGAGCGTCCTGACCCTCGGACGCATGAGTGTGTACTTTCCTTACAAACTTCTACGTTTCGCGGTCAGTGCCCCATCAGCGGGTGGACCCAACGTAACGCGCATTTCGGCCGATTAAAATTGCCATACACGTATCAATTACCACCCGAAACGGTCGTTGTACACATCGTACGTCGCGCGGTTGGTGACCTGTGACGCATGTGGGTACGAACCTTGTAGATACGACAACTTATTGGTTAGCAAAAGCTGTAAGGTCGGATTTGCAATTTGCAGGGCACCTCCATGGATTTAACCCTATGTATAAATGCTTTCGTGTGTAAATAACATTCTTATGTGCACGGTCTCACATCTCTTTGATCCACACTCATAACGCAATCGCAAACGCAATCGCACTCCTCGTTCCAGCTTCCCTAAGACCTCTCCGGCCTGCTCAGACCTTTCGCAAAACCAATATCTTCCGATGAAGAGCCGATGCAAATTGGCGGCACCATCTGTTCTGAGAAAAGTCACGCCGACGTACTAATGGACTTTGTCTCTCTTGTGCGTGGGCCAGGCCAACCTTCGGTAAGAAATTGGTCCCCAGAAGTCGGGAAACTCCCATGTCCTAGAGTTAAGGAGGAGCTCCTCTAGGTAACGTAGTCTTCTGCCAAATTCTAACCACGTGAAACTCTTTCTACAGCTACTCACCTGTAATGGTAAAACTTTTTCCTCAAAAGGATATCACTCTAGCACCCTGATAGTGCAGTTGGCCAGAATAGTGTAGGTGTGCACACCCTAAGTACCCTATCTAGGGTAAACATAGTCCAGCACAAAAAGCATGAGGGGCGCTACATAACTTGCAAATGTAACACACTTTTATGTTGCAAAAACTATAACAACCTTTCGGGAGGACTACCCCCTTCCTCAGGATGAAGGGGCTAGCCTCCCGAAACTGTTTGTTATGTACTTATGCTGCAATAAGTAGTATCGTATATATTGCACGTAGTGTAGCTCCCCTCATCTTGTTTTGTCTAAAATGTTTTCCTCCCAGGCCTTGTCGATTATCGGGTGCAGCCGGAAAGACTTACATTGGTTCTACCTATGCCGCAAACATTGGGCGTTCTCTCTTCACTTTGCAGCACCTCTTCGAGTTCTGGCTATTGACATAACCCGTTGGCATTTGATTCATCTCCAATCTACATACAAGTCCTATCGCATTGGCATATTCACCAAGAACGTTTCTCTTTTCTTTCAGCAAAGCCCTTCCGCTCCCTGATTCTATGGACTTCCAGTGGCTCAGATTACACAACTTGTTTAGATTGGCTACAATGACTCAAGTTGGAGTCCTTTCTGTTTTGAAATTTTTTTTTTTCTACTCATTGTACACCCACTTACCTTTGAAAATAAATGCTGAAGAACGATACTCCATGAATGTTATCTGATTCTTGATTGTTTGTGTAAAAAGCGAGGCTGACTTAAGAGAAGCTACCACCGCACGACCTACGATGCCCCAGTTGATCTTCGTCTCACGTACGATTCCCTCTCGGGGCGCCATACCCCCTGTCTCCCTCTTGATAAACTCTAGCCTGACAGCATACATTATGAACATTTGTCTAGGGGTTTCATAACACCTAACTTCCCTGCTGGAGCTGGTTTCTTTTTTGTTGAAAAACAAGACGGAGGTTTAGACCGCTGCATCGACTACCGTGGCTTTAAATAAATCACAATAAGAACGGTATCCTCTTCCTCTCATCTCTGAACTGTTTGTACCAGATAAAAGGGCTCTAAATATTTACCAACTGGATCTTCAGGGGGCATACAGATTCTGATATACGCAAAGGTGAACGAGTCGATGGAAAACCGCCTTTTTTTTTTTTCGTTTTTGAACACTAGGGAATGGTCACTAAGAATATTGTAATTGGCCCTGTTGGCCTTTGAATCTCCAGTCGTGTTCCAAGAATGTGTGAATGTACATTTTCAGTAATATGTTGGGAATCTCTGTAGTCTATATCTCGATGACATTTTAATCTTTTTCAAGATCTGCCCTCACACCGCCTCCCAGTTAACGTGTTATCGTTCGGGGAGGGGGAGGGGAGGGGGGGGGGGGGGGGGGGGGGGGGGGGGGAGGGGGGAGAAAATGCCTATATGCCAAACTGGAAAATGTGTCATGTTTGAGGTGTTGAGTACCTTTCTGGGCTACATACTACTAGCGGAAGGTTTCCAGATGGATCCTGTTAAAGTTTCCGGACATCAAGATTGGTACTCCTCCTATGGGACACAAAGCTATTCCAAGGTTTTGGCTTTGCCAATTATTACAGACAATTCATTCAAGGGTTCTTCTATAATTTATCCGATATTAGCCCTATCAGTAAAGGTGGTAAGCCTCATTATGGCCCTGCAGCCCTCAAAGCCTTTCAAACGACTCAATGAGGCTTTGCTGATGCTCCTGTTCTACTACATCCAGCATACCCTAGTCTTCCCTTCTACATCGAAGTGAGCTCGGACTTGGGCGCTGGAGCCGTCATTTCCAATGACAAGGCACTAAAAGGAAAACTCCATCCCTGGGCTTATTTCTCTAAAAGTTTCTACCCAACGAGCGAAAATCATGAATGTTGAAATAGGGAACTTCTTGCCATCAAGCTGGCCCTCGAGGAGTGGCGTCATCTATTGGAAGACCTCTGGACCTATTACCATCCTTACTGACCATAAAAACCTCGAATACATCCAGATCTTAAAGGGTAATCCCCGTCACCACGGTTGTCCTTATTCTTTTCCCGATTCAACTTTGTTATCCACTTCCCAACCTGGTTCCAAAAACAAAAAAGCTGACGCCTTTCAGCATCTTTGTTGCTTTCCGACTGTATTACTCAAGATATGGGCCCCATTATCCAACCACTAAATATTGGCCTTTATATCTCCTCAACTCTGTTCCAAGATTCAAGCCGCACAAGATTCTTCTCCTCCAGACACACCCTCTGGCAAATCTTTTTCCTGTTTCCTTCGGAAAACTATCCTTTTCATACTCACTGTTCCAAGCAAGCCGGGCATCCCGGTGTTAACAAAACTTTTAATATTCTTGTCCGTTCCCTTTGGTGGCCCAAATGAGAAAAGATGTTAAAGACTTCTATTCAAGTGTGGTACCAGCTGTGCTCAATCCAAATCTCTTAGAACCTCCCCTTGGTCTTCTCACCCCTCCCCATTCGGTCCAGACCTTGGATAGACCATCATCCATGGACATTATTGCGGAACTTCCGACCTTCCAAGAAAAACATGGTTATATGGGTGACAGTAGACCGCTTAAGCAAAAATGGCCCATTTTTGTTCCCCTCCCCAAACTACCATCTTCAACGGAGTACTCAATTATTTATTTCGCATATCTTCCGCTTTCATGGACTCCCTTCTGAAATAGTATCTGACCGAGTACTCAATTGTTTCCACATTTGGAAGAGCACTTTGTAAATCCATGAACATCAAGTTACAATTTTCTTCCGTGCTTACCACCCACAGTCAACAGGGCCACTGAACGCACTAACCAGGTCTTTGGAACAATATCTTTGTGTTACATTTCCATACTCCGGATGATTGGGCCGACCTTTGCCTTGGGCTGAGTTGGCCCATAACAATTCACCTCATGCTTCTACTGGGAAATCTCCTTTTTACATGTCTTTGGGACGATCCTAGATGTTTTCCTCAAGATTTTCTTTTCACACAAGTACCCGCTGCCAATGACTCTGTGGCCCAGATGACCGCTATCTGGCATCTACGGAAATCAGCCTCAGAAATCTGCTTTGGTACAAAAACTGCAGCAATAGGAGACGTAGAGAACCCCCAGCTTATCTTTTGGAAATAAAGTGTGGCTCTCCTCTGCTCATATTAACCTACGGGTTCCTTCCTTCAAACTGGGACCCATTTATTGGTCCTTTTCCTATCCTGGATTAGTCGTCCAGTGGCTTGTTCGCCTCCAACTGTCCTTCCGCATGCGGATTCCTAACGTGTTTTCATATTTCCCTCATCGCCAGTTATGCTCTAATCAGTATTCCACCTCTTTATACCATCCTGTTCCAATTTCCGTTGATGGCCAGCAGGAGTTTGAGGTTGAGAAGATCTTGGACTCTAGATTCTTGAGGAGGTCTCTTCAGTATTTGGTCCACTGGAAAGGTTTTGGTCCAGAAGAAAGAGCTTGGATTAAACATTCTGATTTGCATGCTCCTCGTCTAGTCAGAGCTTTCCACAGGAGTTTTCCAGGGAAACCTGACCCGTTGGGTCCTCTGGCCCCCCGAAGAACTAAACTTCAAGTCCAGTTGATCTAATTGAATACAACAGATATTTAATCAACAGTTTATCATTTTACCTAACAAGTTAAAATGTAAATTATTTAAACACAAACTGCCCCTTTGACTTCCCCAATCACCTGTATTTCAGGTACCTCCAGGTCAGACCCTTAGGGACCAAACCTCTTCTAAGCTGATATCACGGATCTACTAAGCACTACAAATCCCAGCCGTCAGCTCCTAAAGGAGCCCAAAAAAGAATCCTGGGAATTAGATGTGGGTCCTCTTAATGGTGTAGTGTGTGACAGGAAACTGTAAGGTCTTGTAAGTTAGCTTCTCCCAATGCCTCTAATGGGCTTACCCAAATTTTATAGTCCGGTACAAATTTCCTCTTATAAACCTTATCATAGCCCACTGTGCCTGAAATGTCAGTCAACACCAAGTACCTTTTATCATCTGCTATGGTCTTGCCCACAAATTCAGGGACACTGGCAACAAGTTATCCAATTCCTCCATGATCATATGGGAACCCCAGAGGGCCTAGACCCTACAATTTGTATCCTAGGCATCATGGAGCAAGTATCTCTCATAAATATTTTTAAAAATGTTTTGATTTAAATCATATTTCCAACCTATCCTTCTGCAGGTTGACTCCTGGAAAGCAGCTGTAAACACAGATCTTACTGTACAGTATTCACAGAGGTTGCCCAGCTAAACACAAAAAGGTATTGGGCAGATGGGACAAATCCTCAGAAATACGTAATAACCAACACTGACTTCAAAGTATCTTCCTTTGGATACAAAATATGTTTAATATTATATGTGGCAAAAATAATTTCTACTCTTCCTAACCACAGATAGTGTCCATGTCGATGCAATTTCAATAGCTGTTCATGCATCATTGGGCTACCAGACCATTAAAAATTTTATGTTAATCTTTGATGTCAAATGTTCAGTTGTTCTGTTCTTTCTTTGCACCAATAAAATCAATCCAAAAGGAGGGGATTTAAAAAAAAGAGTGTGCCCTGTATGGCTAGCTGTTTTGATTGACTGATAAAGCATATGGATCAATATATTTGTTGGATCAGCTAGGAGATTGCTTTCCAGTGATTTGTCATATAAACAATTGGTGCCTGTGACATGTCATGTATAATAATTGTTTATATGAGTGCAGTAGTTTTGAGCTATTTTGAAAGCAGGGTAGGATTAAATGCCTATTTGATGGGGTTTTTACGACAATATTTCTTCCAACACAACTTCTAGAGCACTAAAGGAGCTCCTAATGTCTTTATATTTTCACCACTCTTTTATCTTGTGTTTTCCAAGAACTGCTTAAAGTATAGATTTGGGCTATTTTTAAAAACTCTCTGGACATTTTTTTTTTTTTTTTAGGCCTTAGCAATTGCCCAATTATGTGTACCATAGAGACATTTAAATGTTAAGGTCAAATAATTTATCACTCCCCACTGAATAGAATGAAATAGAACATTCTGTAACAATTAAATAATTACGTTAGTAGTATTGTATGTACAAGACTTTGCTATCTTATATTAAAAAAAACCTTCATTTTACATCCTGTGATGGATTATTTAAGTCTGTAACTATAGATGGGAATCTTTAATTGCACTGCAAATGTCCGTTAAATGACTTTGTTGCCTAAAAGATATATTCATTATCCATGAAGGATAGTGATTATTGGAGACCTCAAGGTAAATTTTGTTAAAATCTATTTGGTCTCTGGAGCTTGAATCAATAAGAAAAAGGTTGTTTTCTTAAGTGAGGAGCGTTAAAGATAAAATGGTAACTGTTTGCCAAGAGCAATATCCCCTTTTTCCATACACAAGTTAACTTTTAATGTGCTGGAGTGTTCTGTTGGAATTATTAGCCTTTAAACAATGTGTGATTTAGTCACATGTGTAATACTAATTCATTATATTATCTAGCCATTAACAAACATTCTTTATTTACAGTATAGTCCTCACTGCTAAACCCTTGTAAAATTAAACATTACATCAGATTGTATTGTGCCATTGCATTAACCATAGTAACATACAGGTGGGTGTAGCTTGGATGGTGAGTTCACAAAGGAAATCTGAGCCATACTGAGTTAACTCATCTCATATATCTCACAATGTCACACCCAATTAGCTTAAGAAAAAAAAAATCCCTGCCATGTAGTTTCAGCAGACAGGCACCAGGAGGCATAACAAACATTATTTCCATGGTCAGACAATGCTCCCCAATGATACTACAGTGTCTATTTTTTTAACAACTATACCTGCAGATCAGGTCACAGCAGTGAAAGATTTTTCAGAGAGAGAAAGATTTTCCGTCCGCTAGTGAGCCCACTGGCACCGCCGGCTTCAACAGAGCCGATGTCGCTAGCCTCTTCTTTGTTCTTTCTTCTGCCATCTACTGCGATGACTTTTGAGCTCCGTGGAGGATTGCAGCTCTTTATATAGGTTTGCAGAAAGTCCTAATCTGATTCTGATTGGTCAATTTTTTAATTCTTGGTATTACATGGTTATACAGTACCCAATCCTATTTCAGAAATAAGTTTGGGCATGTGCACCTAGAGGTCAAAAGAAAGCATGTTTTAAGGTTAAAACAAAACTTAAATACAGGAATATTTAATAAAACACTTTTTTCTATGCAATTCCTAACTAAAGAGATACATGTTTGAGTTCAATAAAATAAATTATAAATAGCCCTCCAGTTAAAGAGCATCTAATGTACTCTGTGCTGCCTTTCACCTACCTCTGTCAGTGACTCAATTTTTACATGGTGTCTATTTGCAGGACCCCCCTCTTCACCCTCCCCTCGGTTACTTCCTCCATGTCTAAATGCCGGCTGCCCGACAAGTTGCTTGTGCGCAGTAAGAGTTAAAAGTGGCAGAAGAGATTGAATGTTGATAAATGTAAGGCAATGCATTTTGCACTTGCAATTCCTTGTGCATAATCTATAATGTGTTAAGTAATCCCCAATTGAAAAAGGATCTTGGGTTTTGGTAAATAACAAACTTAAAAGTAGCAAGCAGCAACGCTAGAGCCCAAAGTATTGTCTGTATAAAGAGGAAAAGGGAGGAAAAAAATAGTATTATTCCTCTTACAAAGCATTGGTAAGGCCTCATTTGGAATATGCAGTGCAGTTTTGGAATCCTATGTACAAAGGACATCTGGAATGGAAAAGGTTCGAGAAGGGCAATTAAAATTATGAAAGGAGGGGGAGCTGAGTATGAAGACAGATGGGATAAGTTACAATATGTACACTAGAGAAAAGTGCTTGACTGGGGATATGGTTCTGTGTAAATACATTAAAAGGCCATACAATACGGTCTGGGGCATTGTTCACAATAGAACATATCACACGACATCCCTTAATACTGAAGAAAAGAAGTTTAGTCTTCAAGTTCGGAAAGGGTTTTTTTTAACTGTAAGAACTATAAAACTATGGAACGGTCTTCCATTGGATGTTGCAATGGCAGGTTCATTGGTTTAAAAAAAAAAAAAAGAAAAGCTGCATGAAAAACAAGGAATGTTGCAAGTGACTGGTATTGATTCATAAAGTAGAATTGATCCAGGGATATGTCTGATTGCCACTTGGAGTCAGGAAGGAATTTTTTTCCCCTTCATAATTCTGGTGGGATTTTTTTTGCCTTCCATTGGATCAACAGTTAGGCAGGGAATGTGAGTATTGTTGAGTTAGTTGGACGTTTGTCTTTATTCAACCTCAAATACTATACTATACTAAGGGACACATTATTCCTTATATATTACACTGTGGGGGGAACATTATCCCTTATAATTTAAACTGTATGTTACAAAAGCCAACCTCCTGAAAAACACACAACCTCTTTGTGCCCAATCATCAACCTGGGAAAGCTATCAGGAAGGGAGGGGTGGCGAGCACAGCCTTTTCTATTGGTGAGGTGTTTCGTAGCGAACTCCCATGCTAACGTTCTTATATCTGTTTGTGCCCATGAAGAGTGTGTACCAGGTGGTAAAAAGTGATTGAATCTGCCAAATCTAAATAGGGAATTACCAACCTTAGACTATGTATATATGTCCGACATCTGAGCGAGAGACACACACATACCGAACAACCATTTCAGCTGATGGTCTCACATATGTATGCAATCACTGAAAATGGCCATTTGCCATGCAGGTGCTTGGCCATCTGTCCTCTCCACGACATCGGACTTGTATACGGACCCTTCACTCTTCTTAACCATAGAAATGTAAGGTGATTTCCCTCACTTCCAGAATGAAGCACACTTGAGTAAATCTGAGTTATGGAGGGCCACTAACTGGTGCCAACAAATGGAAAATTACATTTCTGAAAAAAAGGTAAATTACACCACAAGATGCCATGACAACAGTAAAGCATCCGGATACATTCTTTGTTGGGTTGCTTCACATTCATTTCTCTAGTACAATCCAGCCAAAATTTGTTGATAGAGCACCATGTCACAAAGAAAGGTATGACAAATGGCTTAAAGATCATAATATTAAAATTCAGAACCCATGGCCAGTAAACATCCAAGTTCTTAAAAACAGGTGGACAAGCAGAAGCCTAACTAACAAGGCAAGAATAAAACAAAATTTGGCTCAGAAGTAGAGAGACAAATGAAACTGGGGAATTTTGTTACACAGAATATATTGAAATTGACCCTACATACAATTTTTTTAAAAACAAAACATACATTTTATGATATAAACTGCTTTGAAACTTAAAAATTCTAATTCTTTTTCTTTACCATTAAATTCATTTTTTACACACATGAAGCAGCAAATCACTGCATTAACTTAACACTTAACCATGCCACCAAAAGTCCTGAATTTTTTCCCAAACTAAGTTTATTGTCAATTTAAAAAAAAAAAAAACTCAAACAAATTTAATGTGGTTTGAATCATCAAGTAAAACCTTCAAAACTTGTAGGAACACTTGTCAGATATAGTGAAATTGTATTTATGTAATAAGCTAAAAGAACTGCAAACAATAAAATAAATAAAAATTCAGGTAGTACTTTATGGAGTTCACAAGGCCATGCTGTAGATATCTGTTAAAACAAAACAGAGTGAAGACCATTACAAAATAATCTATAAAACTAATGTATTTTAAATATTTTTTTTTAAATAAATGGTACTTTACAATGTCGTCCTTTAAAAAATAAAAACTTGTTTATAAGACCTCTCACATGCAGCAGGGAAAGTCCTCCCCCCCATCGACATTGAAACAAAGAAACACCATTTTTTTTCAACTTTAGGCTCCAGAGGGTTTTGGGCATGCCAATAAAACCAAACCAAGAAACTAAAACAGATTCAGCAACTGGAACTTAATGGCCAATGTTATAAGACAGCTCCCAGTACAGAAGACTCACATTCTCTGGAAAAAATGGTGATCACACATGCGCAACCACGAGATCCATTTCAATATTTTACGGGATCTCTTATAGCACTGGGCTCATCACATTAATACAGAGAGTCTCAGCTATTCTAGTAGTGTTGCTTGACTACTATAATTTTTTTAAACAGTTGTGGGTTCTGTTTCACACTCCTAGGTCAGATGGTTGGCGACGAAGATATTTAAAGTCAATGAGAAATAAGGATATTTAGCTCTTAGCATGGCAAACAAAATTGTTTGCATGTGGTATAAGCCGAATGGCATTTTAAATTCAAAAGCAAACATTTGCTAACTTATAGAATCTGCTGACGAGGTCTTTGGATCCTGGGGGTTCTTTCCATTCGTATTCAACTGAAGAAATCATCTTTTTCAACTTTAGGCTCCAGAGAGGTTTTGGGTCATGCCAAAAATACCAAATCAAGAAACTAAAACAAACTCCAACAACTGGGACTAAATGCATCAAATGTTTATAAGACAGCTCCCAGTACAGAAGAGACTACATTGTCTGGAGACTCCGATTTTTTTTTTTACTACACAGCTGCCCCCCCCACAACCTAACAGTCCCCCTCGCGGCAAGACGAGTGCCCATCACTTCTACCTCCCCCCTCTCGTCCCCCCCCCCCCTTCCCTCCTCGTCAGCGCGCCGACCGGCGCCTCCTCAGATCCTGTATCCCTTTGAACTTCTTTTTTCGCTTTTAACCTCATTTTTATAGATTCTACTTCTCTCCTCAAATGTTGGCGAAGTGTTGGCTTTAATCTAAGCTGATGAGGCCAAAAGTGCACTTAGACAATTCTTTTCCCAATCCTTTTAAAAATTTTCATTTTCATTACGTTGGCCTAGGGGAAACCTCAGTCTAAGAACCTCTAGGGACCAAGTTGTTTTTCACATAGTTATAATCAAAGCTAGAAACTCCATTTAGGCAAGTTGTTGTAATATAGCTTGTTGTAATATTAGCTTCTTCTCTTTCTTTTATACCCTTGACGTTTCTCCTCCGAATTGACATGCAGAGGGGTCCCTCCCTATTTGCATACTTCTGGCGCTCCTGTCTAGTGTCTGAACGTCCACAGACTGAATGGCATGTACTGCTACCCGGAACTCCCATGCCTGATTGGGGGCCAGTCCGGGGACGGTACAGTGGAACCAGTGTTTGCCTGTGTTTTCCCCATATGTTCCTGTTTTGTTCAAAAAGTGCTGGTCCAGCAGCATTCAGTGTGGTAAGTTACAGCATTACTGTGGTACAATAGGATGGAGGGCCCTGCCCGAGAGCTTACATTCTAGAGGAAATGGGGATGAGACATAAGGTGAAGCAGATCAGTAGCTGTAACTAAGTTGTCAGTGGATTATAACTAGCTGGTCAATGATGGGTCAGTAAGAGGGGTAGAAGTGCCCAGGCCCAGATTGTAACCTTGCCTGAAGAGATATGCTTTGAGGTTGCGTTTGAAGATATAAAGTGATGGCGTGTGACGTATAAAGTGAGGAAGAGAGTTCCAGAGCAGAGGGGCAGCACAAGACAAAATCCTGTATATGGGTGTGGGAGGAGGTGATTAGAGCGGATGAGAGGACAAGATCATTAGCAGAGCAGAGGTTACGCCTTGTGTAGTGTCTGTTTATCAGATCAGAGATGTATGGGGGGCTGTATTGGAGAGAGCCTTGTAGGATAAGGTTAGCAGCTTAAATTGGATCCTTTGGGTGATGGGAAGCCAGTGGAGAGATTGACAGAAATGGGCAGCATGTGAGAAGCGGGAAGAGAGGTGAATGAGCCTGGCAGCAGAGTTAAGGATTGATTGAAGGGATCAGTTGCTTGGTAGACCGCACAGGAGGGTGTTACAGTAGTCCAGCCGAGAGATTATAAGGGCATGAACTAGAATTTTGGTAGCGTTCTCTGAAAGGAAGGGACGAATACATGAGATGTTTTTGAGCTGTAACCAACAGGAGTTGGACAGGGTATTAATGTGGTGTTTAAAAGAAAGATCCGAGTCAAAGGTTACTCCCAGGTATCGCACGTGAGGTGCTGGGAAGATTGGCGTGTCATTGATGTGGATAGAAATGTTAGGTAGGGGGGTCGATCGGGAGGGTGGGAAAATGACAAGTTTGGTCTTATCCATGTTTAGTTTGAGGAAGCGGGAGGACATAAAAGCAGAGATGGCATTTAGGCAGTCAGGGACCCGGGATGTTAGAGTAACGAGGTCAGGGGCGGAGATGTAAATTTGGGTATCATCAGCATACAGGTGGTATTGGAATCCAAAGGAACTAATGAGCTGGCCTAGCCCAAAAGTGTAAATGGACAAGAAAAGATGGCCAAGTACTGAGCCTTGCGGTACCCCCACAGGGAGGGGAAGAGTGCAGATGCCATTATCCAGGAGGAGGAAGCCAGCAAGTTTGGAGTAGAGATGGACATTAACTTGAGCCAAACTTATCGAGTTTGAACTGACTCGGACTTCTCAAACTTTCCCGGACCCGGATTTCTCAGATTTTTGAACTTTCGATAATTATCTAATTCGAAAATCAAACGAGCTGTGAATCGTTTATGGGACAATTATCCAATGTTTAAATCATTTATTGGATAATTATCGAATGTTCAAATCATTTGTGGGATAATTATCTAATGTTCGAATTGTTTGTGGGATAATTTTCAAAACTCGAATGCGGGAACGCGTGGGTGAGAATAAAATTGTTTTTTTTTTTTTTAAGTTCTGGATATTCAAACGTGTTCCCCAGACCATTTCCCAGGTCCCAGAGCCATTTACATTAAGTTACCATTGATATTTCAATTGTTTTTCATTAGAACATTTCAAACTATTCGACTCCTATTGACTCCGTTTTCGAACTTTCAAGCTTTTCATATAGTTCGAAAGTTCGAAAACGGACCGAACTTTTGGAAGTTCGGCCATCTCTTGTTTGAAGCAATAAAGGTAAGCTCTGTGGTAGGGAAATAGAAGAACAATATTTTAGCCAACTTAACTTTTAAAGCCAAAACTTGCCACTAAACTATTGTTTTTTTAAAGTGTACTTTTCAGTTTATCTAATTCATGTTTAACATGATTTCTGGAGTTAGATACCACTGTAGATTAAAGTTTTCCATACATTAGAACTCGCCTTCCGAAGTTCTTGCAATGTTTGAGGGATTTTTAATGAAATAAAATACATAAAGGCAGGAATTGCTACGCAGAAGAAATCTATCACATTTAATGAGACATGCTAGTTCACAAATTCAAGTACCTCAAAACAAATACAGACACAAATAGGTTTATTAGTAATAATTACAACGATAATTAATTGGGGCATTATGGTTAGGCTAGGAAAATATTTGGTGTATTACCTTAAATTGAATAGGGTTAACAAAAAAATCCTCTATATATAAAACCTAGACTATCATTCTAAAGGACTTGTAGTCCTCAGTGGGGATAGTAAAAGTCCATTGGATTCACCACAACTTAGTGGTGAATAGAATAATTGGATGTATATTCAATGGGAACATATCATGGATCAACTGTTAGGTAGGGTTAAAAAGGAGGGTGCAAAGGTTTGATTTGGGCATGTGTCTTTATTTAATCTCAATTACTACTATGTAAATTAGCATTCTATGAAGATCTATACATGTGTAATCTCAACCTTTTCTGGACACACCGAGAATGTAGATCATGGCAAGGCTAGCATGCACAGTGCCCACTCAACAGAACTTGATCTGTAATGTATACTTGTAAAAAAGTTTAGGTACTTGTGAAAGAAAATAAATACAAAATGACTGCCATGAAATACATTAATACAGTATTGAAACCATACTAATGCTCTGAAGATTAAATGCAGAAAATTTGGCAGTAAAATAAATATTTTACCAATATCTGCACAGCTATAATCTTGATTTTCTCTGTGCATTCAGTGCAAATGTATGCTTTGATCAGGGCAAGAAGAGCATGCACAGTCCCCCAATAGACAGTGATTTACTGTGGATGCTGAAAACTGTTAATTACCTGTAAGAGAAAATGTGCAAATATTGAATATATATTAAGTACAGAAATAGTATTTAGAATATTAAAATAAATGTCAATCTGAACAAATCAATTTTGAAAACTAAGGTAAAATCTTTGTCAACAAAATAACTTTAGCATTTTACCTAGGTCTACAAATGTGTAATCTTGACCATTTCTCCGCACACAGCGTGAATGTATGCTTAGATCAGGGCAAGATTAGCATGCATAGACCCCCCACCAATTGATCTGCCATGGATGCTAGAGGAAAACGAGATGGTTAAAGCACCTATAAGAGAAAATGTAAACAAAATGAGATTTAAATTAAGTACAAATATTATGGTTTTTATAGATTGAAAATTTATAAACTGAAAATATAACTCATTTGGAAGAATTCCATCTTGAAGATTAAGGTAAAATACATTTAGCATTTTACCTAGGTCTACACATGTGTAATCTTGACCATCTCTGGGAACAGAGCGTGAATGTATTCTTAGGGGCATCTTTATAAAGGGCTGAAAATAGCGCCCCCAAAAATTACCGCCGCACATCACTTCCACAAAAATAGCGCTATTGCCGTATTTATAACGGCCAGCGCCAGCACCACGATGTCCGGTGGTAATTTTAAGTCCCTTCCCGGCGATACTGCACTTAGCGTAATGTACTAAGTGCAGTATCGCTGGGAAGAGACTTAAAATCCCTTCCTGGTGCCTCCACTTTTAAGCCCACCCCGCCCTTGACCCCCGCGGCGGCGGCGACCACCACCCACCGCCTCCGCTTCCCAGCAGCCCCTCCTAACCCCCAACCCCACTCGCAGCGAACATATGGAACAGGATGCTAGGAGGGGCTGCTGAGAAGGGGCCGCGGCGGGGGGCACCCCCTCCCCAGCAGCCCCTCCAAGCCCCCAGCCCCACCGCTGATGGAGAGAGGAAGGGAAGGGCCCACTGGGAGGGGTGGAGGCACCCTCTCCATCTTCTTTCTTCAGCCGTCTACTGCAATGGCATCTGAGGTCAGCGGCGGAGTGCACCTTTTTATATAGGTTTGCAGAAAACCCTAATCCGTTTCTGATTGGTCAATTTCTTAATGCTTGGTTTACATGCGGCGAGGTGGGCGTGCCTCCCGGGGCGGGTGCGACCACCTTCAAGGTGGCGAAGTAATACGGCCGAGATCAGCAATGCGCAACAGTTACCACCGCTTTTTAAATAGAATGTGCTAAGAATGTTCCGCCCATTTATAAATCGCGAAAAGCGTGTTTTTTGCGAAAATGGCGGGAATAACGTACACGAAAAGTTAACAAACCTTTATAAATATGCCCTTAGATCAGGGCAAAATTAGTATGCGCAGACACCCCCCCACCCCCACCCCCCACTTGTCGATGATCTGCCATGGATGCTAGGGGGAAAAAAGGTTAGAGCATGTGTAAGAGAAAATATAAACAAAATGAGATTTAAATTAAGTACAAGCAATAAACTGTCTGGGGCATTGTTCACCAGTAGAACACAGACATCCCTTAAGACCTGAAGAAAATAAGTTTAGTCTTCAAGTTCGGAATTTTTTTTCAACTTTAGGCTCCAGAGAGGTTTTGGGCTATGCCAATAAATACCAAACCAAGAAACTAAAACAGACTTCAGCAACTGGAACTTAATGGCCAAATGTTTATAAGACAGCTCCCAGTACAGAAGAGACTCACATTCTCTGGAATAAAATGGTGATCACACATGCGCAACCCACGAGATCCATTTCAATATTTTACGGGATCTCTTATAGCACTGGGCTCATCACATTAATACAGAGAGTCTCAGCTATTCTAAGTAGTGTTGCTTGACTACTATAATTTTTTTAAACAGTTGTGGGGTTCTGTTTCACACTCCTAGGTCAGATGGTTGGCCGACGAAGATTATTTAAAGTCAATGAGAAATAAGGATATTTAGCTCTTTAGCATGGCAAACAAAATTGTTTTGCATTGTTGGTATAAGCCGAATGGCATTTTAAATTCAAAAGCAAACATTTGCTAACTTATAGAATCTGCTGACGAGGTCTTTGGATCCTGGGGGTTCTTTCCATTCGTATTCAACTGAAGAATCATCTTTTTCAACTTTAGGCTCCAGAGAGGTTTTGGGCTATGCCAATAAATACCAAATCAAGAAACTAAAACAAACTCCAACAACTGGGACTAAATGCATCAAATGTTTATAAGACAGCTCCCAGTACAGAAGAGACTCACGTTGTCTGGAATAATATGGCGATCATGCCCAGCACATGAGAGCCATTTCAACATTTTACAGGATCTCTTATATCAATGACGTCACAAACGCGCATGTTCACAATGACATCACACATGCGCACGGTTGTGCCGTTGCGCACATTGATGTCATGTTGCATGCGGTTTAACTGGAAATTTCCTTTGGAGGCCAAGGAAGCTGAAGTGAGCAGGAGATCTCATCAGCGCGAAGCTGCAAATTGTTGTTATTATTATTATTGTGGATTTACATAGCACCAACATCTTCCATGGTGCTTTACAGTTGCATTAAAATACATAATGAAAACATACATGTTACATACAAGGGTAGTACAAGTAATACAAGGTTCAAAAAGTGCTGGTCCAGCAGCATTCAGTGTGGTAAGTTACAGCATTACTGTGGTACAATAGGATGGAGGGCCCTGCCCGAGAGCTTACATTCTAGAGGAAATGGGGATGAGACATAAGGTGAAGCAGATCAGTAGCTGTAACTAAGTTGTCAGTGGATTATAACTAGCTGGTCAATGATGGGTCAGTAAGAGGGGTAGAAGTGCCCAGGCCCAGATTGTAACCTTGCCTGAAGAGATATGCTTTGAGGTTGCGTTTGAAGATATAAAGTGATGGCGTGTGACGTATAAAGTGAGGAAGAGAGTTCCAGAGCAGAGGGGCAGCACAAGACAAAATCCTGTATATGGGTGTGGGAGGAGGTGATTAGAGCGGATGAGAGGACAAGATCATTAGCAGAGCAGAGGTTACGCCTTGTGTAGTGTCTGTTTATCAGATCAGAGATGTATGGGGGGCTGTATTGGAGAGAGCCTTGTAGGATAAGGTTAGCAGCTTAAATTGGATCCTTTGGGTGATGGGAAGCCAGTGGAGAGATTGACAGAAATGGGCAGCATGTGAGAAGCGGGAAGAGAGGTGAATGAGCCTGGCAGCAGAGTTAAGGATTGATTGAATCGTTCAAGCTTCCCTAAAGACTTATCCTAGGCCTGCTAGGACATTCCGCCAACCCATATCTCAGATGAAGAGCGATGCAAATGGCGGCACTCATCTGTTCTGAGGAAAAGTCACGCCGACGTACTAAGGACTTTGTCTCTATGTGCTGGGGGGCAAGGGACACTTTGTAAGGCAAATTGTCACAAAGCTGGGAGGAAAAATCCATGTCCTAGAAGTTCAAGGAGGAGATCCTTCTAGGTAACGTTAAAGTCTTCTGCCAAAATTTGAACCACTGGAAATCTTTCTACCGCTATATAACCTGTAATGGTAAAAATTTTCCCTCAAAAGGTATTCCTCTAGCCACACCTGTATAGGCAGTTTGCCAGAATAGTGTAGGTGCATCCCTAAGTTACCCTCTATCCTAGGGTTAAACTAGTCCAGGACAAAAAAGAGATGAGGGGAGCACACTACTTGCAAATTATACACACTTTTATGTGCCAAAGAACATAAACACAACGTTTCGGGAGGACTAGCCCCTTCTCGGATGAAGGGGGCTAGCCCTCCCGAAACGTTTTTTATTGTACTATTGCGCAAATAAAAGTGTGTATAATTGTCAATAGTAGGTGCTCCCCTCATCTTTTTTTGTCTAAAATGTTCCTCCCAGGGCCTTGTCGATTCTGGTGCAGCCGGAAAATTCAGTTGGTTCTACCTTATTGCAGCACAATTGAGGGCTTCCTCTCCTTCAACTGCAGCAACCTCTCGAGTTCTGCTATGACAATAACCCGTTGGCTCGGAATTTCATCCAAATCACATAAAACCCGGAAGTCCTATCCGCATGGCCATATTTCACCCCCAAGAACGTTATGCTTTTTCTTGTCATCAAAAAGCCTTACGCCTCCCCGGATTCTAGGAGCTTCCAGGCTAGATACACAACTCTGTTATAGATTGGCCTCAACAATGAAACTCAAGTATGGAGGTCCTTCTGTTTTGAAAAAATTTTTTTTTTTCTACTCGTTACACCATTACCTTTGAAAATAAATCTGAGAAGACTCCCTGAATGTTATCATGATTTCTCTGAGGTGTTTTGGAAAAAAGCGAGAGGAGAAGCTACCACCGCACCGATCTACGATTGCCCCATGATCTCTCTTCAGGTTACGTGCCTCTCGGGGCGCACATACACCCTGCTCCCTCTGAAACTCTAGCCATGAAAAGAATAATTAGAAACTTTGTTAGGGGTTTCATACAAACCTTACACTTCCCTGCTGGAGCTGGGTTCTTTTTTGGTTGAAACAAAAAGACGGGGTTGGAGGTTACGACCTGCCATCGAACTACCGTGGTTTAATAAAAATCCACAATAAAGAATCGGTATCCTCTCTCTCTCATCTCTGAAACTGTTTGACAGATAAAACAGGGCTTAAAATTTACCAAACTGGACTCCGGGGCATACCAATCTGATCTACGCCAAAGGTGACGAGTGGAAAACCGCCTTTAACACTAGGGATGGTCACTACGAATATCTCGTAATGCCCTTTGGCCTTGTTAATGCTCAGGGTTGTTCCAGAATTGTTGAATGAACATTTCAGTAATATGTTGGGAATCTCTGTATCATATATCGATGACATTTTAATTCTTTTCTCAAAAGATTGCCCTCACACCGCCTCCATGTTAAAACAGGTTGTACACGTTCTGAGAGAGAATAGCCTATATTGCCAAACTGGAAAAGTTGTTGTTTGAGCTGTTTCGCAAGTACCCTTGTTCGGGCTACATCGATCTGCGGAAGGTTTCCAGATGGATCCTGTAAAAGTTTCGGACATCCAAGATGGTCTCTCCTATGGAACCAAAGCTATTTCCAAGGTTACATTGCTTGCCAATATTACAGACAATTCATTTCAAGGGTTCTCTTCTATAATTTACGATATTAGCCCTCACAGTAAAGGTGGAGTAAGCCTCATTCCATGGACCCATGCAGCCCTAAAGCCTTCAAACGACTCAAGGAGGCTTTTGTGATGCTACCTGTTCTACTACATTCAGATCCTAGTCTCCATTCTACATCGAAAGTTGATGCCTCGGACTCGGGCGATGGAGCCGTTCATTTCCCAATGACAAGGCACCTAAAGGAAATCCTCCCGGGCTTATTTCCTAAGAAGTTTCTACCCAACGATGGCAAAAACTATGCATGTGGAAAAGGGAATTCTGCCATACAAGCTGGCCCCGAGGAGTGGCGTGCATCTATTGGAGGCACCCTCGTACCTATTACCATCCTTTTACTGACCATAAAAACTCTCGAATACATCCAGAATTCTTAAAGGTTAAATCCCCGTCAGACAGGTTGTCCTTATTCTTTTCCCATTCAAACTGTTATCAATTACCAACATGGTTCCAAAAAACAAAAAAGCGACGCCTTTGCAGCATCATTTGTGTTTTTTGCTTCCGACTGTATTGAACAAAGATAAGGGCCCATTATCCCAACCACTAAAAATCTTGGCCTTTAGATCTCCTCAACTCTTGTTCAAGATCAGCCCGCCAAGATTTGCTCCTCAGGGACACACCCTCTGCGAAACATCTTTGTTATTCCTGTTTACTTCGGAAAACTATCCTTCTTTCATACTCACTGTTCAGCAAGCCGGGCATCCGGTGTTGAACAAAACTTTTATATCTTGTCCGTTCCCTTTGGTGGACCCCAAATGAGAAAAGATGTTAAAGACTTTATTCAAGTGTGTACCAGCGTGCTCAAATCCAAAATCCTTAGAACCCTCCCCTGTGGTATCTTCAACCCCTCCCATTTCCGTCCAGACCTTGGATAGACCATCTATCCATGGACATTATTTGCGGAAAATTCCGGCCTTCCAAGAAAAACATGGGTTAGGGGCGTATGGGTGACAGTAGACGCTTACTTAACAGCCAAAATGGCCCATTTGTTTCCCTCCCACAAACTACCATCTTCAACGGAGTTAGTCAATTATTTAGTTGCATAATCTTCCGCTTCATGGACTCCCTTCTGAAATAGTATCTGACAGGAGGTACTCAATTTGTTTTTCACATTTTGGAGAGCATTCTGTAAATCCATGAAACATCAAGTTACATTTTCTCGGCTTACCACCCACAGTCCAACAGGGCCACTGAACGCCACTAACCAGTCTTTGGAACAATATCTTGTGTTACATTTCTATACTCAGGATGATGGGCCGACCTCTGCCTTGGGATGAAGTTTGCCCCATAACAATTCACCCTCATCTTTCTACTGGGAATCTCCTTTTTTAACATGTCTTTGGACGAATCCTAGATGGTTTTCCTCAAGGATTTCTTCTTCACACAAAGTAACCGCTTCCAAGACTGATGGCCCAGATGGACCGTGATCTGGCATGGTAAGCGGAAATCAGCATTCAGAAATCTGCTTGGTACAAAAAAACGCAGCAGATAGGAGACAGTAGAGAACCCCCAGCTGTTTCTTTTGGAAATTAAAGTGTGGATATCTCTGTTGCATATTAACCTACGGGTTCCTCCTTCAACTGGGACCCAAATTTATGGTCTTGTCCTATCTGGGAAATTAGTCGGTCCAGTGGCTGTTCGCGCTCACAACTTCCTTCCAGCATGCGGATTCCAACGTGTTCATGTTTCCCATCATCAAGCCGTATGCTCTAATCAGATTCCAACATCTTAACTACCTCCTGTTCCTTTCCGTTGATGGCCAGCAGAGTTTGAGTTTGAGAAGATCTTGGACTACTAGATTATGGGAGGGTCTCTTCAGATTTGGTCACTGGAAAGGTTTGGTCCAGAAGAAAGAGCTTGGATTAAACATTCTGATTTGCATGCTCCTCGTCTAGTCAGAGCTTTCCACAGGAGTTTCCAGGGAAACCTGACCGTTGGGTCCTCGTGGACCCCCGAAGAACTAAACTTCAATCCAGTTGATCTAAATTGATACAACAGATATTTAAATCAACAGTTATCATTTTACCTAACAAGTTAAAATGTAAATTATTTAAAACACAAACTGCCCCTTTGACTTCCCCATCACCTGTATTTCAGTTACCTCCAGGTCAGACCCTTAGGGACCAAAAAACTCTCTAAGCTGATATCACCGGATCTACTAAGCACTACAAATCCCAGCCGTCAGCTCCTAAAGGAGCCCAAAAAAAAGAATCCTGGGAATTAGATGTGGGTCCTCTTAATGGTGGTAGTGTGTGACAGGAAACTGTAAGGTCTGTAAGGTAGCTTTCCCATGCCTCTATGGGCTTACCCAAATTTTATAGTCGGTACAAATTTCTCTTATAAAACCTCATCATAGCCCAATGTGCCTGAAATGTCAGTCAACACCAAGGACCTTTTATCATATGCTATGGTCTTGCCACACAAATTCAGGGACACTGGCAACAAGTTATCCAATTCCTCCATGATCATATGGGAACCCCAAGAGGGCCTAGACCCTACAATTTGTATCCTAGGCATCAGGGGCAAGTATCTGTCATAAATATTTTAAAAATGTTTTGATTTAAATCATATTCCAACCTATCCTTCTGCAGTTGACTCCTGGAAAGCAGCTGTAAACAAGATCTTACTGTACAGTATTCACGAGGTTGCCCAGCTAAACACAAAAAGGTATTGGGCAGATGGGACAAATCCTTCAGACATAAGTAAAACCAACACTGACTTCAAAGTATCTTCCTTTGGATACAAAAATATGTTTAATATTATATGTGGCAAAAATAATTTCTACTCTTCCTAACCACAGATAGTGTCCATGTCGATGCAATTCAATAGCTGTTCATGCATCATTGGGCTACCAGACCATTAAAAATTTTATGTTTAATCTTTGATGTCAAATGTTCAGTTGTTCTGTTCTTCTTTGCACCAATAAAATCAATCCAAAAGGAGGGGATTAAAAAAAAGAGTGTGCCCTGTATGGCTGTGTTTTGATTGACTGATAAAGCATATGGATCAATATATTGTTGGATCAGCTAGGAGATTGCTTCCAGTGATTGTCATATAAACAATTGGTGCCTGTGATAGTCGGTTATAATTAATTGTTTATATGAGTGCAGTAGTTTGAGCTATTTTGAAAGCAGGGTGGGATATTAAATGGCTATTTGATGGGGTGTTTACGACAATATTTCTTCCAAACACAACTTCTAGAGCACTAAGGAGATCCTAATGTCTTTATATTTTCACCACTCTTTTATCTTTGTTGTTTTCAAGAACGCTTAAAGTATTAGATTTGGGCTATTTTTAAAAACTCTCTGGGCTTTATTTTTAGGCCTTAGCAATTGCCCAATTATGTGTACCATAGAGACATTTAAATGTTAAGGTCAAATAATTTATAACTCCCCAATGAATAGAATGAAATAGAACACTTCTGTAACAATTAAATTAATTACCTTAGTAGTATTGTAGTACAAGACTTTGCTATCTTATATTAAAAAAAACCTTCATTTACATCCTGTGATGGATTATTAAGTCTGTAAACTAAGATGGGAATCTTTAATTGCACTGCAAATGTCCGTTAAATGACTTTGGTGCCTAAAAGATGTATTCTTATCCATGAGAGGATAGTGTTATTGGAGACTCAGGTAATTTTGTTAAAATTAATTTGGTCTCTGGAGCTTGAATCATATAAGAAAAAGTTGTTTTCTTAAGTGAGGAGCGTTTAAAGATAAAATGGTTACTGTTGTGCCAAAGAGCAATATCCCCCTTTTCCATACACAAGTTAACTTTTAATGTGCTGGGAGTGTCTTTGGAATTATTAGCCTTTAAACAATGTGTGATTTAGTCACATGGTGTAATACAATTCATTATATTATCTAGCCATTAACAAACATCTTTATTTACAGTATAGTCCTCACGGCTAAAACCTTGTATAAATTAAACATTACATCAGAGTGTATGTGCCATTGCATTAACCATAGTAACATAGTAACATACAGGGGGTGGTAGATTGGATGGTGAGTTCACAAAGGAATCTGAGCCATACTGAGTTAAATCTTCTATATATCTCACAATGTCACACCAATTAGCTTAAGAAAAAAAAAATCCCTGCCATGTAGTTTCAGCAGACAGGCACAGGGAGGCAAACAACATATTTCCATGGTCAGACAAGCGTCCCCAATGATACTACAGTGTCATTTTTTTAACAAACTATACCGCAGATCAGGTCACAGAGTGAGAGATTTTCAGAGAGGGAGAAAGATTTTACGTCGCTATGGGAGGCCCACTGGCACCGCCGGGTCAACAGAGCCGAGTGTCGCTAGCCTCTTCGTTGTTCTTGTCTTCGCCAATACTGCGATGACTTTGTGAGCTTCCGTGGAGGATTGGCCGCTCTTATATAGGTTTGCAGAAAGTCCTAATCTGATTCTGATTGGTCAATTTTTTAATTCTTGGTATTACATGGTTATACAGTACCCAATCCTATTTCAGAAATAAGTTTGGGCCTGTGCCCTAGAGGTCAAAAGAAAGCATGTTTAAGGTTAAAACAAAACATTAAATACAGGAAATTTAATAAAACACTTTTTTCTATGCAATTCCTAACTAAAGAGATACATGTTTGAGTTCAATAAAATAAATTTATAAATAGCCCTCCAGTTAAAGAGCATTCTGTACTCTGTGCTGCCTTTCACCTACTCTCGTCAGTGACTCAATTTTTACATGGTGTCTATTTGAGGACCCCCCTCTTCACCCTCCTCGGTTACTTCCTCCATGTAAATGCCGGCTGCCCGACAAGTTGTTGTGCGCCAGTAAGAGTTAAAAGTGGCAGAAGAGAGATTGAATGTTGATAAATGTCAGGCAATGCATTTTGCACTTGAAATTCCTTGTGCTACTAATACTATAAGTGTGTTAAGTAAATCCCAATTGAAAAAGGATCTTGGAGTTTTGGTAAATAACAAACTTAAAAGTAGCAAGCAGCAACAGCTAGAGCCAGAAATGATTGTCTTGTATAAAGAGGAAAAGGGAGGAAAAAAATAGTATTATCCTCTTTACAAAGATTGGTTAAGGCCTCATTTGGAATATGCAGGTGCAGTTTTGGAATTACCTAGTGACAAAAAGGACATCTTGGAAAGGAAAAGGGTCAGAGAAGGCAATTAAATTAATGAAAGGAAGGGGGGAGCTTGAGTATGAAGACAGATGGGATAAGTTACAATTATGTACACTAGAGAAAAGGTGCTTGCATGTGGGATATGGTTACTGTGTTAATACATTAAAAGGCCATACAAATAAACGGTCTGGGGCATTGTTCACTAATAGAACTATCACACGGACACCCTTAGACTAAGAAAAAGAAGTTTAGTCTTCAAGTTCGGAAAGGGTTTTTTTTAACGTTAAGAAACTATAAAACTATGGAACGGTCTTCCATTGGATGTTGCATGGCAGGTCATTGGTTTAAAAAAAAAAAAAGAAAGCGCATGAAAAACAAGGAATGTTGCAAGTGACTGGTATGATTCATAAAGTAGAATTGATCCAGGGATATGTCTGATTGCCATTGGGAGTCAGGAAGAATTTTTTTCCCCTTCATAATTCTGGTGGGGGTTTTTTGCCTTCCATTGGATCAAAGTTAGGCAGGGAATGTGAGTAGATTGTGAGTTAGTTGGACTGGTTGGAAGTTGTCTTTATTCAACCTCAAATACTATACTATACTAAGGGACACATTATTCCTTATATATACACGTGTGGGGGGCATTATCCCTTATAATTTAAACTGTATGTTACAAAAGCCAACCTCCTGAAAAAACACACAACCTCTTTGTGCCCAATCATCACCTGGGAAAGCTATCAGGAAGGGAGGGGTGGCGAGCACAGCCTTTTCATGTGGTGGATAGGCAAACTCCACATCCTGCTAACTCTTTATATCTGTTTGTGCCCATGAAGAGTGTGTACCAGGTGTGGTAAAAATGATTGAATCTGCCAAATCTAAAATAGGAATTACAACTTAGACTATGTATACATGTCCGACATCTGGCAAGGACACACACATACCGAACAACCATTTCAGCTGAGGTCTCACATATGTATGCAATCACTGAAAATGGCCATTTGCCATGCAGGTGCTTGGCCATCTGTCCTATCCACGACATCGGACTTGTATACGGACCCTTCACTTTAACCCATAGAAATGTAAGGTGATTTCCCTCACTTCCAGAATGAAGCACACTTGAGTAATCTGAGTTATGGGGGCCACTAAACTGAGGTGTTTTTGAATATAAGATTTTACTTTGCATCTTTTAATTAACGCTTATATTGGCTCTCCATGTCATTGAGTTCTCCTCTTAACTCATGAAGATTTTAATTTTCGGTATCTTGGTAGTTGGTTTGGGAAAAAGCCACCATAGCTACTGGTTAACAAATCTTTTAGGTTCGTCCACACTTGCGAATCGGCGGGACCTGACCCGCGCGCCATGATGTGTTATAAACTAACGTTTCGCCGGTGCGTTGCCGCCATCAAGCCGGGTGGATACACACCAACGAACGGCCATTTCCGGTGGTCGGCCGATAAAGTGCCCATACCGTATCAAGTATACCACCTGAACGTCCGTTTTACACATCGTAGACGTCGCGGTTGGGGACCGTGATCGCAGTTTTGTGTACGAACCTTATTCATGCTGACATTCTTGGTAGCAAGCTTTTAAGGTCGGTATTTGCAATTTGCAGTAGCACCCTCCATGGATAACTATGTATTACAAGCGTTGTTCCTGTTAAATAACATTTAAGGAGGCACGGCCACTGCAAACACAAAAACTCAATACGCAAAGCAATCGCATCCAAGGTCATTGCTTTTTTTCATTAACTATTGAAAACACATGCGGAATGCGATTTAACAATGCGGAAACGCAAATCGCAATTGCACGCACTCCCGGAAAAAGCTGCGTTAATGAAATATGATATAAAAAAACACAGCGAAACGCAAAAAAAATTGCAGCAGTGTGTGCCTAGCCTTACTCAGATACAGAAATCTACAGTTGTATTTTAGAGGATTACAAAGTGGTAAATATTGTTTTGGTAACACTAGACTGGGAGACCTAATATTTGGTAGTTAAAATGTAAAAGTATACACAATGAGTAATTATAATGCTTGCTGTTTTAGCATACGTACCACTATCAATTTAAGGTTTTTCTGTAACCATTTTACTACTTAAATGCTCCCATGTTGTAATTAATTAAAATATATTGAAATGTTTTTCTGCAGATTGGAGTTACATTGTAAGGGCAGTCTAGCCTAAAATGAAAACTTACATACAGTAAATCACCCCCCCCCCCACCCTAATGGTAAAGTTTGAAATCTTAAACTAATAAGTCGTACCTGAAATCCTGTTTCCCCTGTTTGCTGCTTCTGGTTCTCTTCCAGTTAGTAACTGTCAGTTATGATTTGACAGTTGACTCAAGGCCAATGACTGAATGTTATATCCCCCTAGCTGCCACTTCTGAGCATCTCCAGCTCAGATAAAGGCTTCAGTACAAGTGTTTAAAATTGCTCAGTGCATGCACCATCCAGAAGCATAGCAGGCATAGTAATGAATTCATAGACAAAGCTAGGATACAATCCAACATTTTAAAGAGCCATTCGTTTCTGAAAGATGTTCTTATGAGGGCGGAGTTGTCCTTTAAAACCCAATTTTGGCTCTGCTGCAGAGAACTGTTTGGCTCTAGAATAATGGAATTATTAGCATAGTATATGGCAGTTATTGTGGTCATTATAAAAAAAATCTTTATTTCAGAAGAGAAACGATAATCACCAGGAAATTCCACGTGGTTTCTTGCTATCCATTGCAATCTTCACATTTTTCCAGAAAAAATATCTAAGTGTTACTATTTGCTCTTATACTTTTTTAACAAAATATCTTAATTTTACATAGTGCTTAAGGGGAAATTCAGTGTTCAAAAACAGTATGCTTTTCGAAAAAAGAGCAGTATATTCATCCAATGGCCTTAATCTGCCAATTGCAGCTTGTCTGTATATAAATAAATGCAACCAAAAATACGGACTTCTGTTTGAGAACCCCTAGTAGAGACTTTATGGTTTAGCCTTGGACCCAGTGCCGTGGTTGATAGTTGCTCATAAGATTGACACTTTGACCCCATCAACAGCCAATCATAGAAAGTTACTGTAGGAACATTCCAAGGGTGGGTGCACCCTTGGGGAAGAAGGACTGTTAGAAACTAAAGGCAGCTCACAAATGGTCAACCGCAGGGAACAGCAAAGGTTATGAAAACCAAACGATTTGTCAAAATGGGAGAGAATAATCTAGAATAAATAAGAAGGCATTACACAAACTAAACCAATTAAACAATATTGATAATTTCCCACTGAACTGTCCCTTTTAACTTTTTCACCCCTACATTCATGGCAAGACCACGAGACTAGTGGGGGGGTTGGCGCATGCTAATCTGGCCCTGATCTAGAATACATTGCACGCTGGTGTCCAGAGATGGTCAAGATTACACATATGTTAGACCTAGGTTAAAGGCTCAAAATGCTTTTTACTCCTTCAAGGAATTTTCTCAAATAGTTATATTTTCAATTTTAAATGGGCTTTAAATGGTATAATACTTGTACTTAATTTACAATTAATTTTCTTTACTTTTTCCTTACGTGCTCTAACACGTTTTTTTCCTTAGCGCTCATGCAGGTCATCGACTAGTGGGGATCGTGCATGCTAATCTTGCCGCTGATCTAGATACATTCACGATGTGTTCCAGAGATGGTAGGATAGATTACACATGTGTAGACTAGAGATGACACAAAAACCGACTCAAACCCGAGTTCAAGCTCAAACTATTATGGAGTTCAGATGAACTCAAAATATGCAACTATGTCCAATTTTCCAGACTCACGTGATTAATTTCAAAAAAATCCTCGAATTGTTCGAGAATTCCTCTAAGCTTTCGAGGATTTTGTACTTCAGTAAGCCCCACGCCGATTTTTGAAACCTCCGGACATCTCCGAAATCGACCGCGTCGAAGAATGCGAACGACAGTGTCCGCGCTTCGAAAACGTGGGAACCTCCCCTCCCCGTCACTTAGAAGTGCCCTTGTGGCCCTGACAAGGATTTGGTCACTTCTGACAAATCTGACTATAAAAGAGCTGCAAACTCGCAACCTTTGATCAGAGGTTGCACAACGGCAATATTGATATTACCAGCTTATTGGTGTCAATGCGGGTCACAGTGACACGTCGCCTCGGTGTGGCAAGATCAGCAGGATTATGTCCACCAGCACAGAAGAGATCGGAACACTGGTGACTTTGAGTTTCACAGCGCCGGTGGTGTCACTGGCAGCTGCAGTGACATCGCACGGCAATGGCAACATTAGCAGAGTTGGTGTCGCCGGCCAGAAGAGGTCAGCAACACCGGCCACGTTGATGTTGCCAGCGCCAGTGGTGTCAGCGGAGTTGGTGTCGCCGTCAAGAAGACACCGAGACCGAAAAAGGTCCTTTTTAGGATCAGGGGGTCTGGTTTCGAGCTGCAGGATCACCCCTCAAAGGCACTTGTCAGTGCCGGGGAGGGGGGGTCCCAGTTCGAGTTGTGGGACCCCTTAAGCCCCACAGGACCCTTTGACAGGACCCTTGTAAGGACCCGGAAGGAGGTGCCTGCTTTCGAGCTGCGGGATCCCCGAATGTCCAGCCACGTCATCTTGGACACCTTGCATCATTTTTTTCATGCAGCTTTTTTTTTTTTTTTTTAACCATAAACATCCATACAAACGTCCATGGAAGACAGCTCCTAGTTTTACAAGTCTAACGAAAAACCCTTTTCCGACTTGAAGACTAAACTTATTTTCTTCAGGTTTAAGGGATGTCTGTGTTCTACTGGTGAACAATGCCCCAGACAGTTTATTGCTTGTACTTAATTTAAATCTCATTTTGTTATATTTTCTCTACACATGCTCTAACCTTTTTTCCCCCTAGCATCCATGGCAGATCATCGACAAGTGGGGGGGGGGGGTGGGGGGGTGTCTGCGCATACTAATTTTGCCCTGATCTAAGGGCATATTTATAAAGGTTTGTAACTTTTGTGTACGTTATTCCCGCCATTTTCGCAAAAAACACGCTTTTCGCGATTTATAAATGGGCGGAACTCTTAGCACATTCTATTTAAAAAGCGGTGGTAACTGTTGCGCATTGCTGATCTCGGCCGTATTACTTCGCCACCTTGAAGGTGGTCGCACCCGCCCCGGGAGGCACGCCCACCTCGCGCGCATGTAAACCAAGCATTAAGAAATTGACCAATCAGAAACGGATTAGGGTTTTCTGCAACCTATATAAAAAGGTGCACTCCGCCGCTGACCTCAGATGCCATTGCAGTAGACGGCTGAAGAAAGAAGATGGAGAGGGTGCCTCCACCCCTCCCAGTGGGCCCTTCCCTTCTCTCTCCATCAGCGGTGGGCTGGGGCTTGGAGGGCTGCTGGGGAGGGGGGTGCCCCCCGCCGCGGCCCCTTCTCAGCAGCCCCTCCTAGCATCTGTTCCATATGTTCGCTGCGAGTGGGGTTGGGGGTTAGGAGGGGCTGCTGGGAAGCGGAGGCGGTGGGGTGGTGGTCGCCGCCGCCGCGGGGGTCAAGGGCGGGTGGGCTTAAAAGTGGAGGCACCAGGAAGGGATTTTAAGTCTCTTCCCAGCGATATACTTAGTACATTACGCTAAGTGCAGTATCGCCGGGAAGGGACTTAAAATTACCACCGGACATCGTGGTGCTGGCGCTGGCCGTTATAAATACGGCAATAGCGCTATTTTGTGGAAGTGATGTGCGGCGGTAATTTGGGGGCGCTATTTCAGCCCTTTATAAAGATGCCCCTAAGAATACATTCACGCTCTTCCCAGAGATGGTCAAGATTACACATGTGTAACCTAGGTAAAATGCTAAATGTATTTTACCTTAATCTTCAAGATGGAATTCTTCCAAATGAGTTATATTTTCAGTTTATAAATTTTCAATCTATAAAAACCATAATATTTGTACTTAATTTAAATCTCATTGTTTACATTTTCTCTTATAGGTGCTTAACCATCTCGTTTCCTCTAGCATCATGGCAGATCAATTGGTGGGGGGTCTATGCATGCTAATCTTGCCCTGATCTAAGCATACATTCACGCTGTGTGCGGAGAAATGGTCAAGATTACACATTGTAGACCTAGGTTAAATGCTAAAGTTATTTTGTTGACAAAGATTTTACCTTAGTTTTCAAAATTGATTTGTTCAGATTGACATTTATTTTAATATTCTTAAATACTATTTCGTACTTAATATAATTCAATATTTGCACATTTCTCTTACAGGTAATTAACAGTTTTCAGCATCCACAGTAAATCACTGTCTATTGGGGGACTGTGCATGCTCTTCTTGCCCTGATCAAAGCATACATTTGCACTGAATGCACAGAGAAAATCAAGATTATAGCTGTGCAGATATTGGTAAAATATTTATTTTACTGCCAAATTTTCTGCATTAATCTTCAGAGCATTAGTATGGTTTCATACTGTTTAATGTATTTCATGGCAGTCATTTGTTTTATTTTCTTCACAAGTACCTAAACTTTTTTACAAGTATACATTACAGATCAAGTTCTGTGAGTGGGGCACTGTGCATGCTAGCCTTGCCATGATCACATTCTCGGTGTGTCCAGAAAAGGTTGAGATTACACATGTATAGATCTTCATAGAATGCTAATTTACTAGTAGTAATTGAGATTAAATAAAGACACATGCCCAAATCAAACCTTTGCACCCTCCTTTTTAACCCTACCTAACATGATCATGTATGTCCATTGATATATCCATTATTATCACCACTAAGTTGTGGTGAATCCAATGGACTTTTACTATCCCACTGAGGACTACAAGTCCTTTAGAATGATGTCTAGGTTTTATATATAGAGGATTTTTTTGTTAACCCTATCAATTTAAGGTAATACACCAAATATTTTCCTAGCTAACCATATGCCCCAATTAATTATCGTTGTAATTATTACTAATAAACCTATTTTGTGTCTGTATTGTTTTGAGGTACTTGAATTTGTGAAAATAGCATGTCTCATTAAATGTGATAGATTTTCTCTGCGTAGCAATTCCTGCCTTTATGTATTTTATTTCATTAAAAAATCCCTCAAACATTGCAAGAACTTCGGAAGGCGAGTTCTAATGTATGGAAAACTTTAATCTACAGTGGTATCTAATCCAGAAATCATGTTAAACATGAATTAGATAAACTGAAAAGTACACTTTAAAAAAACAATAGTTTAGTGGCAAGTTTTGGCTTTAAAGTATAAGTTGGCTAAAATATTGTTCTTCTATTTCCCTACCACAGAGCTTACCTTTATGCTTCAAACAAGAGATGGCCGAACTTCCAAAAGTTCGGTCGTTTTCGAACTTTCGAACTAATGGAAAAGCTTGAAAGTTCGAAAACGGAGTCAATAGGAGTCGAATAGTTTGAAATGTTTAATGAAAAACAATTGAAATATCAATGGTAACTTAATGTAAATGGTCTGGGACCTGGGAAATGGTCTGGGGAACACGTTTGAATATCCAGAACTTAAAAAAAAAAAAAAACAATTTATTCTCCCCCACGCGTTCCCGCATTCGAGTTTGAAAAATATCCCACAAACAATTCGAACATTAGATAATTATCCCACAAATGATTTGAACATTCGATAATTATCCAATAAATGATTTAAAACATTGGATAATTGTCCCCTAAACGATTACAGCTCGTTTGATTTTCGAATTAGATAATTATCGAAAGTTCAAAAATCTGAGAAATCCGGGTCCGGGAAAGTTTGAGAAGTCCGAGTCAGTTCAAACTCGATAAGTTTGGCTCAAGTTAATGTCCATCTCTACTCCAAACTGCTGGCTTCCTCATCCATGGATAATGGCATCTGCACTCTTCCCCTCCTGTGGGGTACCGCAAGGCTCAGTAATTGGCCATCTTTTCTTGTCCATTTACCTTTGGGCTAGGCCAGCTCATAGTTCCTTTGGATTCCAATACCACCTGTATGCTGATGATACCCAAATACATCTCCGCCCCTGACCTCGTTACTCTAACATCCCGGGTCCCTGACTGCCTAAATGCCATCTCTGCTTTTATGTCCTCCGCTTCCTCAAAACTAAACATGGATAAGACCAAAATTGTCATTTTCCCACCCTCCCGATCGACCCCCCTACCTAACATTTTATCCACATCAATGCACGCCAAATCTCCCAGCACCTCACGTGCGATACCTGGGAGTAACCTTTGACTCGGATCTTTCTTTTAAACACCACATAATACCCGTCCAACTCCTGTTGGTTACAGCTCAAAAACATCTCATGTTTCGTCCTTCCTTTCAGAGAACGCTACCAAAATTCTAGTTCATGCCCTAAAATCTCTCGGCTGGACTACTTGAACACCCTCCTGTGGGTCTAACCAAGCAACTGATCCCTTCTGGCATTACTCTTCAAGCATTAGTATGGTTTCAATACTGTATTAATGTATTTCATGGCAGTCATTTTGTATTTATTTTCTTTCACAATACCTAAACTTTTTTACAAGTATACATTACAGATCAAGTTCTGTTGAGTGGGCACTGTGCATGCTAGCCTTGCCATGATCTACATTCTCGGTGTGTCCAGAAAAGGTTGAGATTACACATGTATAGATTTCATAGAATGCTAATTTACATAGTAGTAATTGAGATTAAATAAAGACACATGCCCAAATCAAACCTTTGCACCCTCCTTTTTAACCCTACCTAACAGTTGATCCTGATATGTTCCCATTGAATAACATCCAATTATTCTATTCACCACTAAGTTGTGGTGAATCCAATGGACTTTTATATCCCCCCTGAGGACTACAAGTCTTTAGAATGATAGTCTAGGTTTTATATATAGAGGATTTTTTTGTTAACCCTATTCAATTTAAGGTAATACACCAAATATTTTCCTAGCCAACCATAATGCCCCAATTAATTATCGTTGTAATTATTACTAATAAACCTATTGTGTCTGTATTTGTTTTGAGGTACTTGAATTTGTGAACTAGCATGTCTCATTAAATGTGATAGATTTCTTCTGCGTAGCAATTCCTGCCTTTATGTATTTTATTTCATTAAAAATCCCTCAAACATTGCAAGACTTCGGAAGGCGAGTTCTAATGTATGGAAAACTTTAATCTACAGTGGTATCTAACTCCAGAAATCGTTAAACATGAATTAGAAAACTGAAAAGTACACTTTAAAAAAAACATAGTTTAGTGGCCAGTTTTGGCTTTAAAAGTTAAGTTGGCTAAAATATTGTTCTTCTATTTCCCTACCACAGAGCTACCTTTATTGCTTCAAACAAGAGATGGCCGAACTTCCAAAAGTTCGGTCCGTTTTCGAACTTTCGAACTATATGAAAAGCTTGAAAGTTCGAAAACGGAGTCAATAGGAGTCGAATAGTTGAAATGTTCTAATGAAAAACAATTGAAATATCAATGGTAACTTAATGTAAGGCTCTGGGACCGGGAAATGGTCTGGGGAACACGTTTGAATATCCAGAACTTAAAAAAAAAAAAAACAATTTTATTCTCACCCACGCGTTCCGCATTCGAGTTTTGAAAATTATCCCACAAACAATTCGAACATTAGATAATTATCCCACAAATGATTTGAACATTCGATAATTATCCAATAAATGATTTAAAATTGGATAATTGTCCCATAAACGATTCACAGCTCGTTTGATTTTCGAATTAGATAATTATCGAAAGTTCAAAAATCTGAGAAATCCGGGTGGGAAAGTTTGAGAAGTCCGAGTCAGTTCAAACTCGATAGTTTGGCTCAAGTTAATGTCCATCTCTACTCCAAACTTGCTGGCTTCCTCCTCCTGGATAATGGCATCTGCACTCTTCCCTCCCTGGGGGGGTACCGCAAGGCTCAGTACTTGGCCTTTTCTTGTCCATTTACACTTTTGGGCTAGGCCAGCTCATTAGTTCTTGGATTCCAATACCACTGTATGCTGATGATACCCAAATTTACATCTCCGCCCCTGACCTCGTTACTCTAACATCGGTCCCTGACTGCCAAATATCTTGCTTTATGTCCTCCCGCTTCCTCAAACTAAACATGGATAAGACCAAACTTGTCCTTTTCCCACCCTCCCGATCGACCCCCCTACCTAACATTTCTATCCACATCAATGACACGCCAATCTTCCCAGCACCTCACGTGCGATACCTGGGAGTAACCTTTGACTCGGATCTTTCTTTTAAACACCACATTAATACCTGTCCAACTCCTGTTGGTTACAGCTCAAAAAACATTCATGTATTCGTCCCTTCCTTTCAGAGAACGCTACCAAAATTCTAGTTCATGCCCTTATAATCTCTCGGCTGGACTACTGTAACACCCTCCTGTGCGGTCTACCAGCAACTGATCCCTTCAATCAATCCTTAACTCTGCTGCCAGGCCATTCACCTCTCTTCCCGCTCCACATGCTGCCCATTTCGTCAATCTCTCACTGGCTCCCATCACCCAAAGGATCCAATTTAGCTGCTAACCTTATCCTACAAGGCTCTCTCAATACAGCCCCCCATACATCTCTGATCTGATAAACAGACACTACACAAGGCGTAACCTCTGCTCTGCTAATGATTTGTCTCTCATCCGCCATCTAATCACCTCCTCCCACACCCATATACAGGATTTTGTCTTGTGCTGCCCCTCTGCTCTGGAACTCTCTTCCTCACTTTATACGTCACACGCCATCACTTTATATCTTCAAACGCAACCTCAAAGCATATCTCTTCAGGCAAGGTTACAATCTGGGCCTGGGGCACTTCTACCCTCTTACTGACCCATCATTGACCAGCTAGTTATAATCCACGACAACTTAGTTACAGCTACTGATCTGCTTCACCTTATGTCTCATCCCCATTTCCTCTAGAATGTAAGCTCTCGGGAGGGCCTCCATCTATTGTACCACAGTAATGCTGTAACTTACCACACTGAATGCTGCTGGACCAGCACTTTTTGAACTTGTATTACTTGTACTACCCTTGTATGTAACATGTATGTTTTCATTATGTATTTAATGCAACTGTAAAGCACCATGGAGATGTTGGTGCTATGTAAATCCACAATAATAATAATAACAAACAAATTTGCAGCTGCGTGATGAGATCTCCTGCTCACTTCAGCTTCCTTGGCCTCCAAAGGAAATTTCCAGTTAAACCGCATGCAACATGACATCATGTGCGCAACGGCACAACCGTGCGCATGTGTGATGTCATTGTGAACATGCGCGTTTGTGACGGTCATTGATATAAGAGATCCTGTAAAATGTTGAAATGGCTCTCATGTGCTGGGCATGATCGCCATATTATTCCAGACAACGTGAGTCTCTTCTGTACTGGGAGCTGTCTTATAAACATTTGATGCATTTAGTCCCAGTTGTTGGAGTTTGTTTTAGTTTCTTGATTGGTAATTATTGCATAGCCCAAAACCTCTCTGGAGCCTAAAGTTGAAAAGAGATTTTCGTTGAATACGAATGGAAAGAACCCCCAGGATCCAAAGACCTCGTCAGCAGATTCTATAAGTTAGCAAATGTTGCTTTTGAATTTAAAAAGCCATTCGGCTTATACCAACAATGCAAAACAATTTTGTTTGCCATGCTAAAGAGCTAAATATCCTTATTTCCATGACTTTAAATAATCTCGTCGGCCAACCATCTGACCTAGGAGTGTGAAACAGAACCCCACAACTGTTTAAAAAAAATAGTAGTCAAGCACCTACTTAGAATAGCTGAGACTCTCTGTATAATGTGATGAGCCCAGTGCTATAAGAGATCCCGTAAAAAATTGAATGGATCTCGTGGGTTGCGCATGGTGATCACCATTTTATTCCAGAGAATGTGAGTCTCTTCTGTACTGGGAGCTGTCTTATAAACATTTGGCCATTAAGTTCCAGTTGCTGAAGTCTGTTTTAGTTTCTTGGTTTGGTATTTATTGGCATAGCCCAAAACCTCTCTGGAGCCAAAGTTGAAAAAAAATTCCGAACTTGAAGACTAAACTTATTTTCTTCAGGTCTTAAGGGTGTCTGTGTTCTACTGGTGAACAATGCCCCAGACAGTTTATTGCTTGTACTTAATTTAAATCTCCTTTTGTTTATATTTCTCTTACACATGCTCTAACCTTTTTCCCCCTAGCATCATGGCAGATCATCGACAAGTGGGGGGTGGGGGTGGGGGGTGTCTGCGCATACTAATTTTGCCCTGATCTAAGGGCATATTTATAAAGGTTTTTAACTTTCGTGTACGTATTCCCGCCATTTTCGCAAAAAACACGCTTTTCGCGATTTATAAAGGGCGGAACATTCTAGCACATTTTATTTAAAAGCGGTGGTAACTGTTGCGCATGCTGATCTCGGCGTTTTAACTTCGCCACCTGAAGGTGGTCGCACCCGCCCCGGGAGGCACGCCCACCTCGCCGCATGTAAACCAAGCATTAAGAAATTGACCAATCAGAAACGGATTAGGGTTTTTGCAAACATATAAAAAGGTGCACTCCGCCGTGACCTCAGATGCCATTGCAGTAGACGGCTGAAGAAAGAAGATGGAGAGGGGTCCTCCACCCCTCCCAGTGGGCCTCCCTTCCTCTCTTCCATCAGCGGTGGGGCTGGGGGCTTGGAGGGGCTGCTGGGAGGGGGTGCCCCCCGCCGCGGCCCTTCTCAGCAGCCCCTCCTAGCATCTGTCCATATGTTCGCTGCGAGTGGGGTTGGGGGTTAGGGGGCTGCTGGGAAGCGGAGGCGTGGGTGGTGGTCGCCGCCGCCGCGGGGTCAAGGGCGGGGTGGGCTTAAAAGGAGGCACCAGGAAGGGATTTAAGTCTCTTCCCGCGATACTGCACTTAGTACATTACGCTAAGTGCATATCGCCGGGAGGGACTTAAAATTACCACCGGACATCGTGGTGCTGGCGCTGGCCGTTATAAATACGGCAATAGCGCTATTTTTGTGGAAGTGATGTGCGGCGGTTATTTGGGGGCGCTATTTTCAGCCCTTTATAAAGTGCCCCTAAGATACATTCACCTCTGTTCCCAGAGATGGTCAAGATTACACATGTGTAGACCTAGGTAAAATGCTAAATGTATTTTACCTTAATCTTCAAGATGGAATTTCCAAATGGTTATATTTTCAGTTTATAAATTTCAATCTATAAAAACCATATATTTGTACTTAATTTAAATCTCATTTTGTTTACATTTTCTCTTATAGGTGCTTTAACCATCTCGTTTTCCTCTAGATCCATGGCAGATCAATTGGTGGGGGGTCTATGCATGCTAATCTTGCCCTGATCTAAGCATACATTCACGCTGTGTGCGGAGAAATGGTCAAGATTACACATTTGTAGACCTAGGTAAAATGCTAAAGTTATTTTGTGACAAAGATTTTACCTTAGTTTTCAAAATTGATTTGTTCAGATTGACATTATTTTAATATTCAAATACTATTTCTGTACTTAATAATATTCAATATTGCACTTTCTCTTACAGGTAATTAACAGTTTTCAGATCCACAGTAAATCACTGTCTATTGGGGGACGTGCATGCTCTTCTTGCCCTGATCAAAGCATACATTTGCACTGAATGCACAGAGAAAATCAAGATTATAGCTGTGCAGTATTGGTAAAATATTTATTTTACTGCCAAATTTTCTGCATTTAATCTTCAGAGCATTAGTATGGTTTCAATACTGTATTAATGTATTTCATGGCAGTCATTTTGTATTTATTTCTTTCACAAGTACCTAAACTTTTTTACAAGTATACATTACAGATCAAGTTCTGTTGAGTGGGCACTGTGCTGCTAGCCTTGCCATGATCTACATTCTCGGTGTGTCCAGAAAAGGTTGAGATTACACATGTATAGATCTCACTAGAATGCTAATTACATAGTAGTAATTGAGATATTAATAAAGACACATGCCAAATCAAACCTTTGCACCCTCCTTTTTAACCCTACCTAACAGTGATCCATGATATGTTCCCATTGAAATACATCCATTATTCTATTCACCACTAAGTTGTGGTGAATCCAATGGACTTTTACTATCCCACTGAGGACTACAAGTCCTTTAGAATGATAGTCTAGGTTTTATATAGAGGATTTTTTTGTTAACCCTATTCAATTTAAGGTAATACACCAAATATTTTCCTAGCCTAACCATAAGCCCCAATTAATTATCGTTGTAATTATTACTAATAACCTATTTGTGTCTGTATTTGTTTTGAGGTACTTGAATTTGTGAACCGCATGTCTCATTAAATGTGATAGATTCTTTTGGTAGCAATTCCTGCCTATGTATTTTATTTCATTAAAAATCCCTCAAACATTGCAAGAACTTCGGAAGGCGAGTTCTAATGTATGGAAAATTTAATCTACAGTGGTATCTAACTCCAGAAATCATGTTAAACATGAATTAGATAAACTGAAAAGTACACTTTAAAAAAACAATAGTTAGTGGCAAGTTTTGGCTTTAAAAGTTAAGTTGGCTAAAATATTGTTCTTTTCTATTCCCTACCACAGAGTTACCTTTATTGCTTCAAACAAGAGATGGCCGAACTTCCAAAAGTTCGGTCCGTTTTGAACTTTCGAACTATATGAAAAGCTGAAAGTTCGAAAACGGAGTCAATAGGGTCGAATAGTTTGAAATGTTCTAATGAAAAAACAATTGAATATCAATGGTAACTTAATGTAAATGGCTTGGGACCTGGGAAATGGTCTGGGGAACACGTTGAATATCCAGAACTTAAAAAAAAAAAAAACAATTTTATTCTCACCCACGCGTTCCGCATTCGAGTTTTGAAAATTATCCCACAAACAATTCGAACATTAGATAATTATCCCACAAATGATTTGAACATTCGATAATTTCCAATAAATGATTTAAACATTGGATAATTGTCCCATAAACGATTCACAAGCTCGTTTGATTTTCGAATTAGATAAATATCGAAAGTTCAAAAATCTGAGAAATCCGGGTCGGGAAAGTTTGAGAAGTCCGAGTCAGTTCAAACGATAAGTTTGGCTCAAGTTAATGTCCATCTCTACTCCAAACTTGCTGGCTTCTCCTCTGGATAATGGCATCTGCACTCTTCCCTCCCTGTGGGGGTACCGCAAGGCTCAGTACTTGGCCACTTTTCTTGTCCATTTACACTTTTGGGCTAGGCCAGCTCATTAGTTCCTTTGGATTCCAATACCACCTGTATGCTGATGATACCCAAATTTAACTCTCCGCCTGACCTCGTTACTCTAACATCCCGGGTCCCTGACTGCCTAAATGCCATCTCTGCTTTATGTCCCCCGCTTCTCAAACTAAACATGGATAAGACCAAAACTTGTCATTTTCCCACCCTCCCGATCGACCCCCCTACCTAACATTTCTACCACTCAATGACACGCCAATCTTCCCAGCACCTACGTGCGATACCTGGGAGTAACCTTTGACTGGATCTTTCTTTTAAACACCACATAATACCCTGTCAACTCCTGTTGGTACAGCTCAAAAACATCTCATGATTCGTCCTTCCTTTCAGAGAACGCTACCAAAAATTCTAGCATGCCTATAATCTCTCGGCTGGACTACTGTAACACCTCCTGTGCGGGCTACCAAGCAACTGATCCCTTCAATCAATCCTTAACTCTGCTGCCAGGCTCATTCACCTCTCTTCCGCTTCTCACATGCTGCCCATTTGTCAATCTCTCCACTGGCTTCCCATCACCCAAAGGATCCAATTTAAGCTGCTAAAATTATCCTACAAGGCTCTCTCCAATACAGCCCCCCATACATCTCTGATCTGATAAACAGACACTACACAAGGCGTAAACTCTGCTCTGCTAATGATTTGTCCTCTATCCGCTTTAATACCTCTCCCACACCCATATACAGGATTTGTCTTGTGCTGCCCCTCTGCTCTGGAACTCTCTTCCTCATTTATACGTCACACGCCATCACTTTATATCTTCAAACGCAACCTCAAACATATCTCTTCAGGCAAGGTTACAATCTGGGCCTGGGCACTTCTACCCCTCTTACTGACCCATCATTGACCAGCTAGTTATAATCCTGACAACTTAGTTACAGCTATGATTGCTTCACCTTATGTCTCATCCCCATTTCCTCTAGAATGTAAGCTCTCGGGCAGGCCCTCCATCCTATTGTACCACAGTAATGCTGTAACTTACCACACTGAATGCTGCTGGACCAGCACTTTTTGAAC